>CAUYQU010044896.1:0-54361 GCA_963574635.1 Cheracebus regulus
AATATTTACAGAACTCTCCACCCCAAATCCACAAAACATACATTTTTCTCAGTATCACATTACACCTATTTTAAAAGTGACCACATAATTGGAAGTAAATCACTCCTCAGCAATTGCATAGCATTTCACAGGTTTAAATAACATATTGGTTGGCTGCTTGTTTGTTATTTTCATCCCTTATTCCTTCCTGTCTCCATTGTTAAGCACAATTATTGGCATAAAAGAGATTTTTAATACCCATTTTTAGACTGCATTCCAGCCTGGGCAATAGAGCAAGAATCCTGTTCTCTCTCCCTCTGTCTCTTCTTTCTTTCTCTCTTTCATTCTTTTTTTTCTTTCTTTCACTTTTTCTTTCTTTTTTTTTCTCTCTTTAAAAAAATAAAAAAAAAAGTCAGGAAACAACAGATGTTGGTGAGGATGTGGAGAAAATAGGAATGCTTTTACACTGTTGGTGGGAGTGTAAATTAATTCAACCATTGTGGAAGACAGTGAGGTGATTCCTGAAGGTTCTAGAACCAGAAATACCATTTGACCCAGCAATCCCATTTCTGGGTATATACCCAAAGGGTTATAAGTCATTCTATAATAAATACACATGCATATGTATGTTTATTGAAGCACAATTTACAATAGCAAAGACTTGGAACCAATCCAAATGCCCATCAATGATAGACTGGATAAAGAAAATGGGGGACATATAAACCATGGAATAGAATGCAGTCATATAAAAGAATGAGTTCATGTCCTTTGCAGGGACATGGACGAAGCTAGAAGCCATCATTCTCAGCAAATTAACGGAAGAACAGAAAATCACACACTACATGTTCTCACTCATAAGTTGGAGTTGAACAATGAGAACACACAGATATGGAGAGGGGAACACCACATACCAGTGTCTGTCAGGGGTTGAGGGGCAAAGGGAGGGAGAACATTAGGAAAAAAGCTAATGCATGCAGGGCATAAAACCTAGATGACAGGTTGATAGGTGCAGCAAACCACCATGGCACATGTATACCTATGTAACAAACCTGCACATTCTGTACATGTATTCTAGAACTTAAAGTAAAATTAAAAATAAAATAAAAATTTTTTTTAAAAAATGAAGTATTTCAGTCCCTGAACAATTCATTTCTTCAGTTGTTTAGGTTTTATTTGATTTTCATCATCACTATTTTGAAGTTTTCAGCATATGCATTTTGCACATACTTTTGAATATATATTAAGTATTCTTATTTATTTATTTTTTTGAGACAGTGTCTTCCTCTGTCACCCAGGCTGGAGTGCAATGTCATGGTCTCGGCTCACTGCAGCCTCTGCCTCCCAGGTTCAAGTGATTTTCCTGCCTCAGCCTCCCAAGTAGCTGTGATTACAGGTGCCTGCCACCATCCAGGCTAATTTTTGTATTTTTCATAGAGATAGAGTTTCATCATATTGGCCAGGCTGGTCTCAAACTCCTGACCTTGTGATCCACCTGCCTTGGCCTCACAGAGTGTTAGGATTACAGGCATGATCCAACATGCATGGCCTTTATTTATGATATTTTAAATGGTGGTTTTAAAATGTCAATTTTCAATTGTTTGCTGTTAGTGTATATAATTTACTTCCGAGTATTAAACTTGTATCTTTGGGCTTGCTAACCTCATTTATTAGTTCTAGGAGACTTTTCGTAGATTTGTTGGATTACTTATATGTACAATTATGTTGTTGGCAAAAAGAGATCATTTTCTTTTTGCCTTTCCCATTGGCCTGTCTTTCATTTTTTTGTCTTGTTTTGTTTTTTGCCTATTACACTGGCTGAGCTCTCCAGTATCATGCTAAATAACAGTCATGAAAATGGACTTTCTTGCCTTGTTCCAAAATTTCAGCAGAAAGCATTCAGTCATCCAGCAGAGAGTATCAAGTTAGATATATTTTATTTTGTAGATGTTCTATATTAGAGTGAGGATGCTACATTTAATTCAAGTTTGCTGTGACATTTTCTTTTTCCTTCCCTCCTTCCTTCCTTCCTTCCTTCCTTCCTTCCTCTTTTTCCCTCCCTCCCTCCCTCCCTCCTTCCCTCCATCCCTCCTCCCCTCCTCCCTCCCTCCCTCCCGCTCTCCCTCTCTCTCTCCCTTTCTTTCTCTTTCTTTGACAGAGTCTCTCTGTGTCAACAGGCTAGAGTGCAGTGGTGTGATCTCAGCTCACTGTACTTTCGCCTCCTGGGATCAAGTGATTCTCCTGCCTCAGCCTCCCGAGTAGCTGGGACTACAGGCACAGGCAACCACTCCCAGCTAATTTTTGTATTTTTAGTAGAGACATGGTTTCACCATGTTGGCCAGGATGGTCTCAATCTCTTGACCTCGTGATCCACCTGCCTCAGCCTCCCAAAGTGCTGGGATTACAGGCTGAGCTACCACTCCCAGTCAAGGTTTTACTTTTAAATTATAAGTTGATAGTAAATTTTTTCAGATGCTTCTGCATTTATTTTGAAGATTATTTGGTTGTACTTCTTTAGTATGCTGACATGGTGACTTACATTAATTTTCAAATGTTGAACAAAACTTTTCACTTTTCAAATAGAGCCCCTTGGTTCATTCATTATTTATTCATTTAGTATAAATTTAAGATGTCAACATAATGTGTTGTTATACTCAGATAAATTACTACAGTCAGGCAAATTAATATATTAATAACCTCACATAGTTGCTTTTTTTGTGCCAAGAACATCCAGTCTATTTTTTCTTTGCCAATTTTCTGTGTACTATATAATACTAACTATAGTCCTCATGCTCTACATTAGATCTCCAGACATTTTCACCTTACATAACTGCACGTTTGTACTCTTTGACCTATATATATCTCTTCATTTCCTCCTCCGCCCCTACACTGGTAACCACTGTTCTACTTTCTCTTTCAATGTATTTGACTTATTTTAGATACCATATACAAGTGAGATAATATAATATTTTTGTATCTCTCTAAAAGGTCTTTACATAATGACTAAAGGGTCAATTCAACAAAAATATATGACAACTGTAAGTATATGTGCACCCAGGGGCAGACTGCCTAGCTATATAAAGCAAATATGGACTGATCTGGAAGGAGAAATTGACAGAAATACAATAGTAGGAGACTTCGATGCCCTACTCTCAGTAATGATAGAACAGTCAAAACAGAAAATCAGTAAACAGTTGACATGAGCAACACTGTAGATAAAATGGATTTAATAGACATATACAAAATTTTTCACCCAACAGCAAATAACACATATTCTTTCTATGTGCACACAGAACATTCTTTAGGATAGATCATATGTTAGATCACAAAACAAATCTTAACATTTAATAGGTTTGAAATCATACCAAGTATCTTTTCCAGTCACAATGGAATGAAACCAGAAATCAACAGTAGCAGAATGGGAAAACTCACAAATATGTGGAAACTAAATGACACATTCCTGAAAAACCACTGAGTCAAAAAGAAAATCAAGAGAATTTTAAAAACCTCAGGATAAAAACAAAAACACAACTTACCAATATTTATTGGGTGCAGTAACAATAGTACTAAGAGGAAAGTTTATGATAAAAAGAAAACCTACACTAAAGAGAAGAAAGATCTTAAGCAACATAACACTTAAAAGAACTAGAAAAAACTAAATTCAAAGTTAGCAGAAGGAGGAAAGAAATAATAAAAACCAGAGCAAAAGCAAATCAAATAGAGAATTTAAAAACTATTTAAAACTCAACAAAACTGAGTTGATTTTTCGAATAAACAAAATCGACAAACACTTAACAAGACTAAGAAAAAAAGACTTTAATAAGTAGTCAGAAATTAAAAAGGTTATATTGCAATCGATGCCTCAAAAATAAATAGAATCATAAAAGACTATTAGCAATTACATGCCAACAAATGGCATGTAACACGGAATAAATAATATTTTAAAACATAAAACCTACAGAGTCAGTAGAAAAATTAACTCAAACCATTTTTTTCCTCTCCTCTTACAACAACAATCAACACAGAAGCTTTCTGTGACCAAATGTATGTAGATTTCTTCCCATACACTAAGCAAGCAAGGAGTCTTGCAGTGGCATCAGCTGGGTGTCCTCCAGTTCAATTCTGACACTATCTATCTGGAGAGAGCATCAAATCCCACAGGAAGAGGTCTTGGTCTCTAAAAGTCACCACCCTCCCAACTCCGCACCTTCCAACCAGTTGCAAGTCTGGGCCTCTGGGACTTCCGATGACTGATTTCAAGTTGGAGTTCTCACAATCTCTTCTTTCAATTCAATTAATTTGCTAAAGCAGCTCACAGAACTTAGAACACGTACTTGTATTTACTAGTTTATTATAAAGGATATTGCAAATAAACAGTCAGATGATGAGATATATAGGGTGAGGTCTGGAAGGGTCCTGAGCACAGGAACTTCTGTTCCTGTGGAGTTGTGGTGCACCACCTTCGTGGCACATGGATGAGTTTTTATTCACATTCCTGAAAGCCTCTGTGTGTTTAGCTATTCAGAAGCCCTCCTGCCCTAACTCTGTTTCTTTTTTTGTTGTTATTGTTTGTTTGTTTTTATGGAGGCTTCATTTTATAAGCATGATTGACTAAGTCACTGGGCACTGGTGATCAACTTAACTTACAGGCCCTCTGCCCTCGCTGGAGGTTGGGGGGTATAGTTGAAAGTCCAAATCCTCTAATCATGCCTTGGTCTTTCTGGTGACCAGCTCCATCCTGAAGCTACCTAGGGGTGCCAGCCATTAATTAATCATAAGTGTACAAAAACATACCTCTTTGGAGATTCTAAGGATTTTAAGAAAAGTGTATGTGGTATGCCAGGAAATGAGATTGAAGACCAAAAATATACTTCACAATAACACATCTACCAAGACTGAGTCCAGCAGAAATTGGAAGCCTGAACAGATAAATAACAAATGGAGACTGAAGTAATCATCCAAAACCTCCCAAAAAAGAAAACTCAGAACCAGATCAGATGACTTCATGACTGAATTCTACCAAACATTCAAAAAAGAATCAATACCAAGCTTTCTAATCTTTTCTTCCTGAAAAAGTGGAAGTATAAGGAATACTTCCAAACTCATTTTATGAAGCCTGCATCATCCTGACACCAAAGCCAGACAAAGATGCCACAATGAAAGAAAACTATAGGCCAATATCTCTGATGAACATAGATGCAAAAATCCTCAATAGAATACTAGCAAACCAAATTCAACCATATCCCATAATCAAATGAGATTTATTCCTGGGATGCAAAGTTGGTTTAACATATGCAAATCAATCAATGCAATATACCACATGAACAGAATTAAAGATAAAAACCACATGATCATCTCAATAGATGCAGAAAAATACATTTGATGAAGTTTATTTTCCATAATAAAAACTCTCAACAAAATAAGTATAGAAGGAAATTTCCTCAATACAATAAAGGCCTTTTTATATATTACTGTATTAGATTTACTAATCTTATGTTGAAGATTTGTGTCTATTTTCATAAATAAGATTTGTCTGTAGTTTTCTTTTTGGAATGTCCAGATTTATTGTCAATATAATTTTGGTCAAAAAAAAAATCCTAAAGTGATTTCTTCTATTTTATATTCTCAAGGAATTTTTGGCCAGATGCAGTGGCTCAAACCTATAATCCCAACACTTTGGGAGGCTGAGGCAGGAGGATTGCTTGAGCCCAGAAGTTTGAGACCAGCCTGGGCAACATGGTGAGACTCCCATCTCTACACAAAATTAATGAAATTAGTCAGGTATGGTGGCACATACCTGTGGCTCCAGCTGCTTGGGAGGCTGAGGCAGGAAGATCCCCTAAGTGAACAAACATTCAAACCATATCACATTTATATGATTTTTCTTTTTATTTTCTGCTCTTAATTTTGTTTCCTCTATAATGTTTATTATCACATTTGTTTTTCTTTCTTTGAGTTTGCCATTCTTTTTTAAATTTCTTAATGTGAAGACATAGGTCATTGATTTGAGATCATTCTATTTTTTATAATGCTATAAACTTCACTGTAATATAAGCCATATATTAACTGTCTTTAACAAATTGTTATTGTTTTTGTCTTATTCATTTTTTTCTAATTTTCATTGTTAGATTTTGTCTATGATTATTTAGAAGTATGTGTGTTATCTCCAAATATTTGAGAATTTTTAATATATTTTTCTCTTACTGATTGTCAGTTTAATTTTATTGTGGCCAGAGGGCATACTTTGTAGAATTTCAATTTTTTAAATATTTGATAACCTTATCTATGGCCCAGAATATGGTCAGTCTTGGTGGACATTCTACGTGCATTTGAAAGGAATATATATTCTGCTGTTAGGTGAGATGTTTCATAAATATCAAATCAAGCTGGATGAGATATTGTTCAGGTCTTTTTTTAATGCTTACTGCTTGTCTATGGACTTGTTCTAATGATTACTAAGAGAGGAGTGTTAGCGCCAATGAAATCTGTCAATTTGTTTGTTTTTTCTTTTGGTTCTATCAGTTTTGTTTCATGTATTTGTAGCTTTGTTGCTTTGTGCATGCATGTTTAGGATTTAACCTCTTAATATTTATGCAATGTCTCTCTTTATCCATGATAATAACTACTGTTTTAAAGTCTACTTTATCTGATATTAATATAGCCACTCCAGCTTTTATTAGTGGTTGTGCCATACATATGCTTATTTTCTCCTATCGGTGACTTTATTGTTAAAGTCGATATTTTTTTGTGGATAGCATATAATTATATCTTACTTTGCAAATCAGTGTCTCTGTCTTTTAATTGATGTTTAGACTGCCTAGATTTTATGTAATTATTGATATCAGTGGACTAAAATCTATCTTGTTAGTAACTTCTATGTATTTCACTATATCTTTGCTTTTCTTTATGGTTTTGGGTTAACTCTTTTTAATTTTCAACCTCCTTTTATCTTTGTACTTAATGCATAACTCTTTTAGACAACATATATTTAAGTTATCATCTTATTCCATCTGAAACTCTCTGACAGTTATTAGGAATGTTAAGTCGAAACTTATATTTAATAAGATTTTTTGATGGGAACAATTTAAGCCATTTTGTTATTTATTTCTAAGCCCAACATCTAGGCTTCCTCAGGACATTTTTTTTTTTTTTGATATGGGATATAGTCTCTTGTTTCTTTTGTTGTCCAAAACTGGACATTTTAAATAATACGACAACTCTGGAAATCAAATTATCTCCACCTTTTCAAAGTGTATTGTGGTGGTTTTTGTGTTTTATTGTTGCTGTTTGTTTAGTGACTTTTCTGGACTAATTTTGTGAAGTCTAATTTTCAAATTTGTGTGTGGTCACCAAATTGTCTGCTTGGTTAGCTTAAGGGTCAGCTAATGATTGGGCAGATATTTCATTAAATTCCTTGAATCAGTGCCTCCCTTTTGCTGAGGGGCATTGTCAATTTACAGTGCTGGCTTCACCTTCACTTTGTGCTTATACAGAGGCTCAAGGTGAGCCAGAAGAAAGAAACTTCTGCATTCTCATGTCTTTCTTTGAGCATGTGTATTCTTGATCACCTTCTGTTCATCCATTTTGTCAGGAAGAGCTCACTCACCCTAAATAGCACAAGATGGCTGAAAACATGACAGTTGACACTGAACATATGAGATTGACAGCAATTTATTGGTGCCATGTATGCCGTGTGCAGGAGAGGACACCTCTCACCATGCAGGGCCACACAGGCTTGCACTTGGATACAGAGTGAACAAGCAGGGACTTTCGGAGCTGAGCTTTTCAATAACAAGAGGGTGGGGTGACCTCAAAGAGGTTCTCACAGGAGGCTGTCATTGGATTGTTTGAATGATTTAGCAGGCTGGTAAGGAAGTGAAACTGGTTAGGTTGAGAACTGAGTGAAGTGTAGCTGGTGCAGATGACAAGGCAAGTCAGTGGGTGGGGAATCTTTCCTGCTGTTTGGTGGGGAGCATACCTGGTGAGAGGAAGGTAAGTCACAGCTAGGCCTGACAATACAGCATGTGATATTGCATCTTAAATTCAGGTCTTACCCTACAATTTGCAAATTCCTGCACAGGCATGTGGGTTTTTAGATTCTCCTCAAATATGCGTGAGCTTCACAAAGTCCCAGTGGACAGATTTTCCTTTTCCATTATTTTACCAGTCCCTTGTTTGTAAAACTGTTAATGTCCCCTCAGGCCACTGAGATGTAGAAAACTTCAAAGTTAAACAAATGTTGCTTGTTATTCTTAACAAACACCTGGGGATAGGGCTTTTCCCACTGGGTGAATTCTAATCAGGTCAGAGAAGTACAAGCCCTGCAAATTGGACTTTTACAGAAAGCGATCATGCAATTTTTTACTGATAAGTATTTTTGGGGACCTTCAAACAAGCTTTGTCCTGACAGTGACTGCTACTGGGTTTTCATAGCTATCATGATTGTAAAGCTGATAATTTTTAAGGCTTCCACTAAGATGGAAAGACAAGGATGGCTATCAGGCAAGTTTATCTACAATTATCTTACTATTCATACCAAGATTCAGCCATTTTTCTTGAATAAATGCTCTTAAATTGTTGTAAGACTGATTAAAGAGTTCAGAAAATGTTTATTTTGACTATTTCCCCTGGTCTTGGTGTTTTTATGGAGATAAATGTTTTAAGAGATTTTTATGCAGCCATTTGGAGGTGCTTCTCTATAACTGACTTTTACAGTTAAGTGAAGGAATTACTTCCAAACACCTGATTTTAGCTCAGGTTTTATAAATTGCTCGAGTGGTTCAGAAAAAAATCAAAAGAACCACAACTTGATGCATTATATTTAAACAGCTGAAAACCAAATCAAAGAGAGAGAGTTATTAAGGCATTTGGAGAGAAAAAAACCAAAAACTTTTCATACAAAGAAACAATGTTTCTCATCAAATATTAGAAGACAATAGAGTGACATCTTTAAAGTGGGGGACAAAAACAAAGAGTCAACCCAGCATTCTATTTTTGGTGAAAATATCTTTCAAAAATAAAGGAGAAGAAAAAAAATTCTAAAAGATAAAAGCTTAAAGAATTCATTAGAGGAGAATGCTGAATATTGATTCTACCTATGAAAGTTATTTTTTAAATTCTATTTTTTTAAAAAAAATAAACTCTGCATTTAGAAATAAATTCACATGTAGTTGTAAGAAATATAGAGACATTCTGTGTACTTCATAGCACATTTTCCTCAAACATAACATCATGTAAAACTATACTACAATATTACAGCCATGATATTGACATTGGTGCAGTCAAGATAAAAAGTAGTTTCATCACCAAAAGGATCTCTCATAATTCCTTTTAATAACAATACCCACCTGCTTCCACCATTCCTAACCCTTGATAATAATCTATTGCCCATTTCTATAATTTGCCATCACAAATTTGTTATGTAAATGGAATCACATGCCATTCACAATTGGCTTTTTACACAGAGCATAATTCTCTCAAAATTCATCCATTGTTGTTGGATGTATTAATAGTTTATTTTTTTTATTATTGAGGAATATTTCATGCTACAGATGTACCACAATTAATTTACTCATTCATTCACTTGTTCCAAGATATTGGAATGCTTCAAGTTTGGGGCTATTTTGAATAAAGGTGTTATGAACATTTGTGTACAGGTTTTCATGTGAGAATGACTTTATTTCCCTGTGATAAATGTCCCAGAGATCAGTTGCTTTGTCATGCTGTGTGATAGTTGCATATATGATATGACAGAAAACTTCAAATTGTTTTCCAGAGTGAATGTACCATTTTGTATCCTCATTAACAATGTAAGATTGGGCCAGTGTCTATACATTTCACCAACATTCTATGTCATCACTATATTTTATTTTAGCCATTTTCATAGGTGTGCAAAGATACCTCATTGTGGCTTTAATTTGCATTTCTAAAGTACCTTTTCATGTGCTTATTTGTAATCTGTATATCCTGTATAATGAACTGTCTCTTCTATCTTTTACCTATTTTCTAACTGGATGTTTGATATTTTTATTTTTGAGTTTTGAGATTCTTTATATATTCTAGATATGATTCCTTGGTCAGTTATATGGTTTGCAAATATTTTGTCCTATTATGTACCTTGTCTTTTCATCTTCTTGATGAAGTTTTATTCAAGCAAAATGTTTTAACTTTGATAACATTCAACTTACAAATATTAACTCTATGGGTAGTGCTTTTGTGTAAAGTCTAAGAATTATTTGGTTCATACTGGGTCTTGAAGATTTTCTCCTGCTGTTCCTTTTTCCCCCTCAAAGTTTTAGTTTTAATTTTACCTTTTACATTTAAGTATGTGGCCCATTTTGAGCTAATGAATGTATAAGGTGTGAGGTTTATTTTTAGGTCTCGATATTCCAATTGTTCTAGCACCCTGAAAAGAAGTCTGTTTCTCTTCTACTGAGTTGCCATGTTCTTTTCTCTAAAACATAGTGGAGCATATTTTTTTGAAAGTCTATTTTTGGGTTCTCTGCTCTGCTAAGTTGATTTATTTGTCCATGCTTCTGCCAATACCACCCTGTGTTGAGTATTGTAGCTATGCATATATCTCAATTTGGAGGACTGCTCTCATTTTGTTCTCCTTTTTCTAGATGTTTAGCTATTTTATGGCCCATGTCTATTCACAGAGATTTTAAAATTAGCATATCAATATCTATAGAAAGCCTTGCTGGGATTTTACAGGAGTTGCATAAAAACTGTAGATCAATTCAGGAAGAACTGACATCTTTACTGAGTCTTCCAATCCATGAACATTGATAGTCTCTCCATTTATTTAGGTCTTCTTTAACATTTTGTAATCTTGCATTTTATAATATTTCAGATATTGATCATGTACCCTTTTAATTAGATATATAATTATTTGGGGGGAGATATCGTAAGTGGTATTGTTTTAAATTTCTGTTTCCTTGTGTTCATCATTAACATATAAAAATGTAAGTAGTTTTTATGTGTTGATATGTATTGTGACTTGTGACTTTGCTGGACTCACATATTAGTTCTAAGAGGTTTGGGTGTATTTTTTTGTACATTCCTTGGGGTTTTCTTCATAGATAATTCTGTCATCTTAAAACAGGAATAGTTTTATTTCTGCCATTCTAATCTGTATGCCTTTTCTTTATTTTTCTTGCCTTGCCTATGTTTAATGAAAAAGATTTAGGTTTTCACCATTAGACATAATGTTAGCTAGGTTCTTTGTAGAAGTGTTTTTATCAAGTTGAGGTAGTTTCACTGTGTTACTAAGTTGTAGTTTTTGTCACGGACAACTGTTGGTTGTTCTAAATGTTTTATCTGTGTCAGTTGATATTATCACATGATTTTTCTTTTTTTAGCTTGTTGATGTGATAGATTACACTGATTGATTTTTGGATTTTGGACCCACCTTATATATCTGGAATAAATTCCACTTGGCCAGGTTGTAAACCTTTTTTTTTTTTTTAAATATTATACATTTTTGAATTTGTAGGAGAGAAGTAATATTTTTCCATTCTCATTGAACAAGGTTATGTTATGGTTCATGGCTGAGACACCTATAATAAAAGACAGATTAACAAGAGAAAAGCATGCAGATTTATTTAATACATTTTATGTGACACAGGAGTCTTCAGAAATAAAGACTCCCAAAATGAGGAAATCTGTGTGTTTTTATAAATAGTTGTGTAGAAGTATGATTGAAGGATAAAAGGGTACGATCTAATGTTAATAAACTGTGGGAACTTAGCAAGGCCTATTTGTTCAGATTTTCTTGACATTCCTTTGTGACATTGCTTTTCACTGGTTACAAGCCAGGAAACCTGTCACGTGAGGGTCTTCAGAAGAGAAAAGGTCATAGTGACCTTCCTAGGTTTTATGGCCTCCATCAGGAAAGAAAGGCAATGGTAAGGTGAGAGGAGCCTTCCTGCTTCTGCTGTTTTCTCAAATGCTGTGGTTCTATAATTTGGGGTAGTATGTCCTAAACCTCATTAGATTCAATTTGCTATTTCATCTATCCCTACACTAATGATGAAGTTGTATCCTGATAAACCCTTTGTAAGTTAAAAGTATTTTAAGTCAACTTATAATATTAAAAAAAAAACAAGTTATGATGGCTTTATCAAGACATAAATCCATTGTAAGTGGAGAAGTATATAAATGCATACCACTTGCACCATCCTAAAGTTGAAAAATCACAAGTTAAACCTTCATAAGTTAGGAACTGTCTGCATTTGCTAAGATATTTGTGTCTAAGTTTATGAGATTCTACTCTTCTTTTACTGTACTCTCTTTCCCTAGTTTGAGTAGCAGGGTAATATTAGCCTCATAAAATAAATTGGGATGTGTCCCCTCCTCTCCTATTTTCTGAGGAGAATATAAAAAGATTTTGTTAGTTCCTCTTTGAATATTTGGTAGAATTATTCAGTGACATTATATGGGCCTGGATTTTTCTACAATATTCTGGGAGCTTTTAATTATGGATTAAATTTATACAGTTATTATAGGAATACTCAGATTCTTCATTTTATCCTGGTTGAGTTTTGGTAGTTTCAGGTTTTTGAAAAATTATCTCATTTCTTCTAAGTCATTGAATTTATGAGCATAACCTTGTTCATAATATTTTTTTCTATCCTTTTAATGGCTGCAGGATCTCTAATAATACCCTTGTTTTATTTCTGATGTTGGTGATTTGTGGTACCTCTTATTTTTGTCAGTTTTGCTAGGAGATTATTTTTATTAATTTTTTTTCGAGGAATTAGCTCTTTATTTCATTTAGTTTTCTATTTTTCTATTTTATAAATTTCTGCTTTTTAACTTTATATTTCTTTTTTCTTCTTGTTTAGAGTTTATTTTGCCCTTGTTTTTCTAGTTTCTTGAGTTAGGAATTTAGGTTATTGATTTGAGACATTTTTACTTTTCTACTGTAAACATCTAGTACTATAAATTTCTCTCTCAGCATTACCTTAGCTGCATCCTACATATTTTGATATGTTGTATTTTCATTTTTTTTTAGTTCCTTATGTTTTCTTTTATTTCCTTTGAGACTTTTTATTTTTGACACACGTGTTATAAGTATGTTTGTTTAATTGCCAAGTGTTTGGTTACTTTATCTAATATATTCACTCTTTTCTAAAAATTAATGTTTCTATGGTACATCTTCCATTCTTTTACCTTCCATCTCCTTATATGATTGAAAAGAAAACATGTTTCTTTTAAATAGTATGTAGTTGTGTTGTGTTTTTTTTTTTAAATACACTTTGCAAATCTCTACCTTTTGATTGGTTAACTTAGACCATTTACATGTAAGATTATTATTGGCATGTTAGGGCTTAATTCTGAGATTTTACTTTTTGTTTTTTGTTTCCTGTTTCATGTTCTTATTTTCAATTTTCTGGTCTTTATATGGGTTACATGAATTATTTTAGGATTTTAAGTTTATTTTATTTTTGTTTTTATTTTTTGGGACGGTTGCCCAGGCTGGAGTGCAATGGCACAATCTTGGCTCACTGCAACCTCTGCCTTCTGAGTTCAAGTGATTTTCCTGCCTCAGCCTCCCAAGTAGCTGGGATAACAGGTATGTACCACCACACCTGGCTAATTTTTTGCATTTTTAATAGAGATGAGGTTTCTCCATTTTGTTGAGGCTGGTCTCGAACTCCTGACTTCAGATGATCTGCTCACCTCAGCCTCCCAAAAGTGCTGGGATTACAGGTGTGAGCCACCGTGCCCTGCCAAGTTTATTTGTTTGTAGTATTATTGAATGTGTTGCTTTGTATGACTTTCTTCATGGTTTCTCTGTGTACTATATTAGTCTTCTATAACCAACCTTTTAACACTGAGTGAACTGTGGAAAGCTTACTTCCTTGTAGTTCCTTTTACAGTTCTTACTTTTAAATATTTCTATGCTAGATCTCATGTGGTGATATAATTTCAGTTTTAATCTTCACATATAACTTAGAAAACTCATGAAAAGGACAGAGTCCTGTATTTACCCACATTTCTACTCTTATAAATTGTCCTTTCATTCTTACTGATGCTCCAAGATGGATAAGCCATTCTTTAAGTCTTTCTGTTAAAAAACATTTTTGGTTTTCCTTCATCTGAGAGTACCTTTATTTAGCCTTCTTTCATAAAATATAGTTCTACTGGATGTAGAATTCATAGTTGACAGTTGTTATTTTTTTTTTTTTTTTTTAGCCCTTGAAAAATATGCCACTTCCTTTTGGAGTCCATGGTTTCAGATGAGAAATCCACCAGCATTAAAGATGGTGTTCCTCCACAGGTAATGTGGATTTTCTCTATAGTTGCTTTTAATAACTTTTATTTGCAATTCTCGAAAGTTTAATTATATTAGGTCTTGGCATTGTTTTATTTGATTTCATCTTATTTAGGGATCACTTTTCTTCTTAGATCTGTGGGTTTACCTCTTCTACTAGATTTGGGAATTTTTTAACAATTATTTCTTGAAATATTCTTTTAGTGCGACTCTCTTTCTCATCTTATTCTGGATGCAGACATTACAAATGTCAGATCTATCATTGTCCTTCCTGTTGGTTTTTGAGTGCTCTATTTACTCTCTCTCTCTGTATGTAGATATACATGTATATAGGTACTATATGTACCTATATATACTATATATAGAATGTGTACATATATACACATGTATATGCATTTATGTAGACATGTATTTATATATGTGTGTGTATTTTTCCCTCTGTATTCTTATTGATTTTTCCTCAATTTTACTGATTATATCTTTTATCATTTCTACTTTACTATTTTTATTTCTATTTTTTTTTAGTTCGATGACATCCATTTGGCTCTTTTTTGTAACTCCTAATTTTCCATTTTTTCATTTCTTTCTAAGGAATCTGTGATTGCTGTATTCTTTGACTTGTAGCCCCTTTCTCCGTATTCAAAGCCAGAAGCAGCATACCATCTTCAAATTCTCTTTGCTTCCATCATGACATAGATTTCTGTTTTTAACTCTAATCCTCCTACCTTCCTCTTATAAGCACCCTTGTGATTATATTGGGCTCTCCCAAATAATTCAGCAAAATCTCTGCATCTCAGGATTCTTAACATAATCACATCTGCAAAGTTTCTTTTGGCATGTAAGGTAACACATTCCAGGGATTAGGATGTGAACATCTTTAGGAGCACATTATTCAGCCTGTCATATCTCTTTTCAGAATTCTCCTCTGGTTGTCTCTTGTGTTGTCTCCAAGGATTATAGTTGCACTTAGAAGTGAGGAGCAGGAAGAGATGAGTATTGTGTTGCTTTGTTTGACTTAAATACTATTTTGCTTTGACTGGCAGCATGATGTTATTTTTGTCTCTAGCCTTGTTATATATTCAAACTTTATAACTATTTCCTTGATTTTTTTTTAATTAAAGTCATTGGTCAAAATATTGAATAAGACAAGGCCAATTACAGTCTTATAGAACAGTATGGGAATATTTCACTCTATTTCGGTCCTCTTGGAGTGTATCTGGGAATTTATGAACCCATTTGTTTTTACCATAACCATGAATCTTTCTTGATATTTTCTCTAAAATAAAATAAAAATATAATAAAAGAGAAATTTTGCAGGATGCCCTGCTGAAATCATGAGTATGACATTTTCTTGATAGACTAGTTAATCCTGTGAAAAATAAATTCTATTAGTTTTTCATTGTACTTTTCTTTTTCAGTAGGCTGTAAACATCATTTTTATCTAAATCATTCCAAGGTCTCTGCTTCATAAGACATTGTAGAATTATGACAAAAATAATCAGATCACTGTTCTGAAATTTCCCAAATCCGTCTTTTTTCCTCTTTTGAAATTTTGAATCAGTCCTATGATTGCACCTTTGAAACTTCTACACTTTGATCCTGAACATTATTAATGACAGTTGTAACATCAGATCTACAGATTCCTGCTTCCTTTTGGCATGTCATCCTTATTAGACCGAAGTGAGATGTAATTTTAAAATAACCAAGTCCCTTTATTAATTGCACTTTCTATCTTGATATTGAAATTTCCTCTTTAAAAACCATATTTATTCTGCCATTCTTCTATTTTCAAAATCATTCTTACTACCTGAACTTTTCATCCATCTATTCACTCAACTTGTGTGACACACTTGATAGGGGATAGGCAAATTCCCTATCCTAGCCCTAGGGAATTTCAAGATTAATCAGTTGATAATCTGGTAAACTTTCCTGTCATCTGTTCATTGTGCCATTTTCCCTGGGCAGTGATCTTGGCCCTCCTTTGTTCATAGTCTGTCTCTGAACACGGCTTGCAAAGCCTTTCCCTTTCTTTAGCAGTTTCTGCAATCCTCAGCCCTCTGTCCTCTAACCTTTCTGGCACTGTTCTAAGTCCAGGCTGTGCTTCTGTTTTCATTCCTGGCTCTGTGCCCCTCCTTCCACCTCTTCTACATGTCTTTTTATATTCCAAGCTTTTGAGAAAGCTTCCTGCTCAGTTAAATCAGTTCCTTTAGAAGTCCTTTCTTTTCTATTTGAACAGAGATTGTACAAACTGAAGTTCATTTTTCTACTACACCCCTTGAGCAGCATTCCCTTTTAAGGCTCATACAAAGGACAAACCTGCTTTATTTTTTCTTTAAGTACTTTTGAAATCTACTTTTAAAAAATATCTTAGTTCTATGTCTGGCTTAAGCAAGCATTTATTTTCTTCAAAATGACAATCTCCACAGTACTTACCCATTTCTCATTATGAATAATTTTTCTTTTTAATTAGAATTAGATTTCCAGAAGCAGCATCTTAATGTCTTCATTTGTTTTTTGAAAAGAAAAAAAAGTCTTAAATCCTCTTTCTTCAGCCCAGTGAGATTTCCAGATGGCTGAAACCTATCATGATTTTTATCCTAATAATTTTTCATTTTTTTCTGCTCTTTATAGTAAAAATCGTGTTTAATGACAACCTTCATCATTTTCTCTAAATGCCTTCTCTAAACAAAGATATAAAAACTATTCTTCCACCAGTTCCCTTCCCTAAATATTATAAAATTTCTGCAAATACAAAGAGTCACGTATTTTCTTTTGGTTCTACTTACCTCAACCCAGCTATCTGCAGAGCTATCAGCGGGATTTATTATTTTTGGCTTAAATGCAAACCTCTAATTATTACTATAGGCATAAGTTCTCCTTGCTGACAAATTAAGATAAAGTAAATTGGAAATTACATAAAGGACGTGTGGGTGTGTGTGTGTGTGTGTGTGTGTGTATGTGTTAATGTGTGTCACCAAGATTCTTGTATCCCGAAAGGTCCCGTCTGGATGACCAACACCAGCAACCATTGCAAGTAAATCCATGCTGTTAAAAAGTGGGCATTCCTATTGATTTGTGAAAGTGACAGATGCAGCATGTGATTGCAAATTAGCAATGTGAAGCTGGTCCCAAGGGATCTCCAAACAGGTTCTCCCCACCTCCCACCCCCAGTAATTATTTGGCTGCTTCTCAAGCATTTAAACATTTCCTCTGACTTGCTGCAGTGATTCCTCTGGGCTTTGTTATAGCTCCTTATTCTGTCTTTCTCCTTAATTTACAGTAATTCAAACAAAAAATATGTTAAACATAGAAAATTATCTTTGCTGAATTGTTCTTATCGTCACCTTTTTTTTTAATCTCTGAATAATTATTTTCTTTTTGGACACTGTTGATCTCATAATAGTCTTATGCCTTTAGTGTGCATAAAAATCACCTGGGGTGCTTATTAAAAATGCAGATTCCTAAGCCTCCACTCAGCGATTCTGATTCAGCAGGTCTGGCAAGCAGCCGGTGATTCTGTATATTTTATGTGATCCGCAGGTGACCATTATGCAGGTGGTCTGTGAACAACATTTGAGAAGCATTAGATTCAAATCTTAATCTCTTTTCAAGCTTAAATGATGTATTTTTATTTTTATCTAGTTTACATTTTCCTTTGAAAACATTTTTAGTAGTGATGATTGTCATCTTTCACTTTGTAAGTGTGGTTCAAACCATGTAGAAGCTAGCTCTACTGAGGCCTGAAACATTGCACAGTGTCATAAGGCGGACACAGCATGTGAGAGGCCCAGAGCAACACTTATCATAGGCCCTGCGGTTCATCTCCTCCCACTTTATGTCTGTGGTAGGGCCTGTTTAGAATATATTTCAGCCCACTCTTGAAAATAGCAACATTTCACTCTTGAGAGGTTCATCATTTAAATATTATAAAATTAGATATTACCTTTACATAGTCATATTTTTGAAAAATAGCATGTTCATATAAATTATTTAAATACTATTAAATTTATAAGGCAACTAATGCTGTAGCACCTGAATCAAAAGCAAAATGCCATTTGATAAAATGGCATGACTTTGGAATGCCTAGAGAAAAACTTTGGCCCAGACTAAATGTCAGCAGTAAAATACTTGGTAACGAAATGAGCAAGACCAAAGGTCAGGCTTCCATAAAAATCCTGTTCTAGCTCTAGCTTCATTTTAAATCATTTCAGATTATGTATAGTAAGTTGACTATGCTTTCAAGTGAGATATCCTTCCTGTCAACTTCAAGCTGGGTATTGCTTGTGAGACACAAATGTTTCTGGACTGGGAAGCTATACTTAGTGTCATTTTCCTCTTTCTCTTCAGTTTATAAAAGTCTCTCTTGGGAATAGATCTCTTTTTAGAAGAAGGTTCTGCATAATAGCCTGTGATATTTTATAGACAAAATGAGTGACTTGTGGTTTCATATGTGTTAGTTTGCCCAGGAAAATTCCAATTTATACCATGCTGTAGATAAATTATAACTGTTAAATATTTTTAGCTTCCATTTTTATTCTCCAGAATGCCCAAATTTGGCATGTGAATCACATGGCCACTCTACTTATGATCAGTATATAGAAGTCTTTCACAGTTTCAAGTACTTCTAGCCTGGCAATCCAGTGGGAAAAGCTAATGATTATATTGTTCAGTCATAGGGCCTGAATAAGGTCAGAATTGTCTTTACCATGTTATAAAAATAATTATATAGAATTTTCAGTGCAGCTTATTATGACAAGTGATCAAGTTAGATCATGACATTCTTTTGCTTGGAATCATCTAGGTCAGTACTTCTCCATGTTGAACATGAGAATCACGTGGAGTACTTATTAAAACACAGATGACTAGGTCCTACTTTCAGAAATGTTGGTCTACAATGGGGCCTGCAAATTTCATGTTCTAATAATTGCTTAGATGATACTAATGATGCTGGACCAGAGACCACACTTTGTGACCTGGTGACCTGGCGGCTTCCTGCTTCACTCAGAGGAAAACCCCAAATCCTTTAATAGCCTAAAAACGAATGATCTGGCTGACAGCTACGTATCTGATGTAAAACCTCTAACCTGCTTACTCTTTTGAAACTGGACTGGCCTTCTTGCTGCCTCAAGAGTAAGCAGGCCCTCTACCAGCTGCTGTTCCATCTGCCCGGAGGGATAGCCCTCAAATATATGAATGGTGCACTTCTTCACCACCTTCAAGTCTTTACTCATACTGTCAATAAGGCATTCTTTCACCACCCTCCTCAAAATTAAAACCTAAATCCCCAGGTCTTTTACCCTGCTCAAATCTTCCTTTTCCCCCACAGAATATATTGATTTATAATATTCTCACATCATTTACTGTCTGCAGTCCCTCACCCCAATATAAGCTCTACAGAGGGATCTTTTCTGCTTTATTTACTAATGTATTTGGAACATACTGATGAGAGCCTAGTATACAACAGGCATATTATACATGTTTATTAAATGAACAAATGCATCACTACTTTTAGTTGTACCTATGTACATGAATAAATAAGGCATGTGATCACTAAAACTCTACTATGGAATCATAAGATATTGTGTAAATGTATGTAAATATATGTATATATTTTTAGGGTTGGAATTGAGTGCTCAGACTTTTGACTTGCAACTTTGTCAGGTACAAACATTTACTCATCAAATCTGTAAAACCTATCATAATGTTGCATCTATGAAATGTTTGTGTTTCCCATTCAGCACTTAAATGTTACATCCTTTATTTTAACACGTTTGCTAGTTGTTCACTTGCTCCTTGCTCTCCTGCCCACTTGGTCTTCGCCCCCTACCATTACATTTTCAAAAGTCTAACTGTTTCTATGGAAACTGTTAGAGATGTACTTCTGTAATGCACACGAAAAAGAGCAAATAGGAAAAAAATTGATTCATAAGTGTCACTTGCATTATGCTCTGTTTCCCAGCTAGGTTAGAACTAATTCTGTGACTACCACTCTTCTGAAGGAGAGACAGAGCTAGAAGGTTAGAAAGATCATTCTTTCATTAGGGGAAATGATTCACAAGTTTGTGGATAAATATCACTCAATTCTTTTGTAAAATTATTTGTAATCACTATTTTTCAAAAACCTATTTGTCTTTTGATTTCATAAAAGCATTTTCTTTTTATCCCACAGTCTCTGTCACTGCAAACACTCTTGTAATCTCATCCTCACTCCCAATGACCCTCAGCAAAAAAAATTTATTATCAATTTATATTTCTCTCCTGCTTTATATCTACATGCACAGCAGAATTTTTTTGAAGTTGATTCAGTTAATTTGGCAATCTCTTTAAAGCATATTATTTTTCTATCACTTCCGTCAAAAATATGTCACTGGAGTTCCTCTTCATGTCTCAGGGGAAAGAAAATATTCTTGGGAGAATCTGTATCTAATCAGAGGGAAAATAAGCTCAGCAATTATAGGCATATAGACTTCCTAGAAAAAAGGAGACATTTTTCTTTAATAGTTCAGCTGCTGTCATCAATTATTCAAAACCCAATGTAGATGTTGTTGTTCTTTAAACTCTACTAGTTAACTGATTTGGGATTAACGTGTTAGCATTGGCCATAAGCTACCTCACCCTGCATTCACTGTAAACTGCTCCCTGCTCTGTAGAGTCGAGTTCCCCTGGCTCTTAATTAACTACTCTGACCATCCTACAGGAGAAGCAGACTGATGAGAAATGCAAGCAGAGCAGCAAACACATCGATGGCTCTTTCTTATTTGACACGAGGTTTGGGGATCTCAGTGGGTATTTCCTTTTTCAAATCCACTTTGAAACAGTTATTATATTTTCTAAATGACTATTTTTCCTAGAGGAATATTAATACAAACATGACCATGCTGTCAATATTTTTGAATCCTAAAGATAATCATTCAATGAGAAGAACATACATAAAAAATAAAATATAATATAATAGGGGCAACCCAAAAAATTTAGTGACCTTTGGTATCCATATGATTTTGTGTGATTTCCTAATTTCAAACCTGAAAAGAACTATTCAAGATCTTTAAGCTGTACTGGCTGCCTGTCTCCAAAACCTTTCTAATTGTTTCACCACCTTTTTTTGTCCTCAGCTTGGAAACTCTCTTATTTTATCTTAGCTTTTCCATACAGGTGCCTTGCTACAATCTCAAATAGTAAACAAATTGAACTATTGTGGTATTTGCCAAATTTTCCATTTGTTATTAAAAGGAATTATTCTAAAACATTCCCGTGCCCAGCACAGTACCTGACACTATATACTGCACAAATAGGTTGTCAGTGAATGAATAAACATTTTATTATATCTTTTTTCTCTCCTTGAAATTTCTCATGACAATAGAACAAATTGAGTATGACTTTTGGGAATAAACCAGAGTAAATAATTAGGTTACTTCAATATCATAGCATGGTTGTATGTAAATACTGACTTCTTATGGTGTAAAATTACTTATTTCAGTGATATTTCTGATACAAAGATTCTTCCAAAGAAATCATGAACCAAACACATTATAGAAAATTAAATGAATCCCCTCCTGTCTAGATGTTTTCTGTAACATTCAGAGAAATTCCATGTTTTCTAGGATGACTTGGGATTCACTCGCTCTTGATTGAAAAAGTCTGTGCTTATCTGGGTTTTCGGTTCCTCAGAACATTGCTTTGCTGTCTGGTTTAATTGCCATCATTCTTCCAAGAGCTTTTCATAGCCTAATTCCAGTCCTAAAAAATTCTAGTTTTGTTTAGAGGTGATGGTAGTGAGGAGGTATTTACTACTATCGAATACACAGGTAATTTGTTAGCAGTTAAATAGCATTTGCAGCAACCTGGATAGAGTTTGAGACCATTATTCTAAGTGAAGTAACTCAGGAATGCAAAACTAAATGGACTCTTGGGACTCAGTAGGGAGGACTGGGAGGCAGGTTAGGGATAAAAGACACACATTGGATACAGTGTACACTGCTTGGGTGATGGCTTCACCCAAATCTCAGAAATCATCACTTATGTATGTCACTAAGCACCACCTGTTCCCCAGAAACTATTGAAATAATAATTTAAAAATTAAAAATACATATAAAATAAAAAAATAAAGCATCTTTGAAATTTTTAGGAGAAAAAGAATAATGCTTCTCTTTCTTCTTTTTCTTCTCTCACCAATCAAGATGATATACTGTTCTCCAAAGAAAGGATCACTTTATGCTCATTTGATTATTTTTTGTTTCATGTCTCCATTTTTTAGATGAATAAAGCAATTATAAAGTGGTTTTGTTCAGATGATTGGTTGTTATTCATTCTTTCATCTTCAACCCAGAATTTTGAACATTTTCTTTAAAACATGCCTAGGATATACTTTAGGTTTTTGTTTTTGTTTTTTTTTTTTTAAACCATCGAAGTCCATGACATAGGACATTTAACATTTTCAGAAACTATGCATTTTCTAACAATAAGCACCCCCCCCCAAAAGGCACTTGTAGGTAACTGAACTCTTTTGCTTTTATTGCCTCTAATACTTTTTTTTTCTTTTCCTCATTAAATCAATAAATGGCATAAAGATCCAGGGTTTTTTTAAAGTGATATTTTATAAAAGACAAAAGATTTTGGGAAAGTGAATTCAAACCCAGTATATATGGATATTAATAAATTTTATAGAATCTCTGGATGGATATCTTATTTCAGTTTATATGTTAGAGCTCAGAATCCAAACCACTCCTACCCAATAAACTGAAGAACTGAGCAGAAGTAGGTAATAGTCTCAGCACAACATGAACAGAGAATCAGAGTGAATAGGAAATTGGGAGATGCACTAAACTAGCACCTATATCATTCATATGAATAGATGGAGACCAAGAAAAATGAGCTTTAAATTCCTGTCACTAATTATTATCTGAGACAAAATTCCCCTAAACTGTGCACTGGTTAACACTTGCTATTTTTTTTCTGACATGGCTAACATTTATTGAACATTAGTTTTGTAACAGGCACTGTTTTATGAACTTATTAATGAATCTTTACAGCACTCAATGTGATATAGAGGTGCCCATTTTAAAGAGAAAACTGAGTCACAGGAACATAAAGAACTTGCTCCTAGTCATACAATCAATAAATGAGCCAAGACACAAATCTAGCCAGGCCCACTCTAGAGTATGTGATCTTAATATCTACACTTCTCTTAATCATAATTAGTAAACTTATTAGTTTCCTATTGCAAATATAACAGAGTAAGTGGCTTAAACAACACAAATGTATCATTTTAGAGCTCTAGAGATAACAGGTCCAAAATGGCTTTCACTGGCTAAAATCAAGGTGTTGTCAAGGCTGCATGCCTTCTGCAGACTCTAAGGCAAACTCTGTTTCCTTTCCTTTTTTCCAGCAAATGAAATCCAACCACATTCTTAGGTTTGTGGCTCCTTACTCCATTTTCAAAGACAGCAGAGTAATACTTTGAAAAGTCCATTTCTAGCCAGGCACAGTGGCTCACACCTGTAATCCCAGCACTTTGGGAGGCTAAGATAGGTAGATTACTTGAGGTCAGGAGTCCATGACCAGCCTGGCCAACATGGTGAGACCCTGTCTCTACTAAAAATACAAAAATTAGCTGGGTGTGGTGGCATATGCCTGTAATCCCAGCTACTTGAGAGGCTGAGGCAGAAGAATCACTTGAACCCGGGAGGTAGAGGTTACAGTGAGCCAAGATGTCACCACTTTACTCCAGCCTGGACAACAGAATGAGATTCAGTCTCAAAAAAAAAAAAAAGTCAATTTCTGTCTGCTTCCATAGTCACATTGCCTTCACTTTTTAAATTCTGATCTTCCTCTTTTATAAGAGGAAGATCCCTTATAATCACATTGGGCCCACTCAGATAATCCAAGATCATCTCTTCATCTAAAAATCTTTATCTTAGTCCCAACTGTAAAATCCCTTTTACCATGTAAGGTAACATATTCACAGGTTTGAGGAGATTAGGACAGAGACATAATTTGGAGGCCATTATTCACCCTACCACAATGAGTTGCAATTTATTTGAAAGACGAGAACCCAAATTGCATATGGCAATTAGAAGTGAGTATTGTGACTTTCGATCTCACTGTCTCTGAATTATGATTCACTTCTTAAATAAAACTCAACACTATCTTTTCTATAAGGAAACATTGTTGTGAGGTATTCTTAGATAGCATGTAATGCACTTCATGGTTATGGCTGTTATTTTAAGAAGACTATTCTTGCTTTCTTCTAGACACACACAGACCATAAGCCAAAAGCTACACAGCCAAAAGGCCTGGCTGTACATGAAGAGTTTCCAATATAACAATAATCTATTGCCAGATCTAACTTCCTTGATGTGAATTCTGGTGCTACACCTGCACACATCTCAAGATTAGAGATGGCAGATGGATGGGACTAAAGATAGCTCTAGTTACAGAGAAATTCCCTCTTTGTCTCCTTATCATTTTCTTATGTCAGATGTAGAACATTTGAAAGATCAATTTGAGAGGTGGGGTAGTACACCAACAACTCCCCTGGAGGGAGAACTCACTAAATTTAAATATAAGCTCAGCAATGAGATATTAGAAATTTCCTCATATGCAAATGAAATGCAATAATTATTTTTCTTATTATTTCTCTCTGTAGAGAATGAAATTGTAACAGTTATGTATGTTGGAAGAGAAAGCAGGAAGTGAGAAAGAGTCATATTATGAGGTCTTGTTGGGAATATCTCCTGCCTGTGGCTTCTGCAGACTCCTGCAGGTATTCCGAATAGGGGGAGCAAGGCCATTTCAATAGTACCAGTACTGTTCTTGACAGATGTTTAAAATGTGTACTCCATAAAGAGTGTCTTCACATTTGTTTACACACACACACACACATACCCGCGCGCGCACACACATATGCGCCGGTCTCTTTTTTGTGCTCTAGAAGAATATATCTGTTTCTTTACATAGTATTTTCAAAACACTTTAAAAATTTTGTGGGGGAAACCAGTCAATCAGTTTAAATAATGGCCTATTTGAAATTTCCCTGATATAGTATTTTAACATGTCTGTTCAGAAAACTGTACACAACTGCAATCGGAGCAAACAAAGATAATTTGCTTTCACAATGAAGTAGTTTAATGCTTTCCTTAAAGGTGTAACTTGATTAATTTGTTTTATGAGGTTAAGCAGAATGATCCAAGAAGAAAGGTGCCATGTAACTACAGCACATTATTATTCATTATAATAAAGGCCATGGTAATAACAACTCAATAATAGAACATTAATAGACTTTATAGAAACAGCACAATGGAATTTCCAGAAGACAGAAAGCAGCTTTGAAGAAAATAGGATAGGGACCTCTGATGGCAAGGAATGAATCTTGTATATTCCAGGAAAAATGAAAAAAACATTGGCTATCTTTCAGTCTCTTCCAACTTTACATTTACATTGGTAGCAGAAGCTCACATCTGCAGAAGAACACCCATGCCCTTTCCCAGTGAATTCCGGCAGAAGTTACTCCTATCAGCTTGTGTTTAATGTTATGAATCGGACTTACTTGTCAGCAACATGATTCATGACAGTGAACAGAGAGAGTGTGAAGCCTGCATTTCTGTGAGTTAGAAATAGATTAGAGTATTTAGACAGCTTTCATGTCCAGTCTCAGCCAGTATTGCTGGACATAAAAGAAACTTCAGAATATTCTCCAGATCTGCTACAGACTCAGAGTGAAATCCAGGGAGATGAATCATTACTTGCTGAAGGCAAGTGTCAGGAACACATCATCGAAGACTACACGAGCAACCTTGATGAAAAATTTGGTTCTTGTATGTGAATTTAAAAAGCACAAAATTATAAACAAAAATTAGAGATTTCTGTTGGAGAGATTTTCTATGTCTCTGTTCTGATGGGCTATCTAAGGAGAGAACACTTATGCACATGTATGTTATCCTTGTCACTGAATGAGGGGACAGTTTTCCTTTATTCAGCAACAAATGTCATTACCCTTGGTTTGAATTCCACTCTTAGTAACCACACCTGATGACATGGCCCTAAATTTACTGTCTCTTTGGCTACTTAACAATTATTAGGCATCTGTGATGTGCAAAGTATTATGAGCTAGGTTGTAGAGATACAAATTCTAAAAACAATATAAGCACAAAAAACCATTGGTTTAAAAAGTATATACTTCCCCCCACCCAAAATGTTATAGTAAACGTAGTGCGCAGAGAGGTTGGGAAATAAAGGAGGGCATTTCCAAGGAGGTCTGACGGTGACAGAGGTTGCTTCTGAGGACCATCATTCGAATTTGGTTATGTGGAACCACTAAGAAGTTGACATTTGGACAAACGGGGAAAGGAAGAAGAGGCATTTTGGTTAGAAGAAATCCTGTGTACAAAATCATGGAGCAAAATAGAAATAATGTGTTATATTAGACAAATAGCGCATCAGATTGCTGGAATATAGGACTCATTACTGAAATGGAGGAGGTAGAATGGATGAAACTAAAAGAACTGGTTGGTGAAACTTGCTAAGACATGTAATTTTTAAACTTTTATGTACTTATTTTTTATTATACTTAAGTTGAATTGTGGGTTGGAAATACAATGCCATGGAGAGAGATGAGGAAGGAGATGACAGAAGAAGTGAGAAGAATTGCCTAAGATCTCCAGAATGAATGAGGCCATTGAGAATGCGAGACAGGGTAAGAAATGAAGTTGGAAATATGTTAGAAATGAAATGGAAAGTATCGAGTCATGAAGATAACAGACAAACAAAAGTTTGGATTTTTCTCAAGTTACTCTGTAAACATCACTGCTTTTAGGGAGGAAGGTAGTGGAGTGGCAGAGAGATGGTAAAGAGATTGGCCTGATGCACATTGAGAGGGTATGTCCAAGTGGGGATGGTATCAGCTTGAGTTTGGGAGTAAGTCCTGGACTGACCGAGGATTTGGGAGTCAGCAACACAGTGGTAAGCATTCATACCAAAACAGATACCTAGGAGCACATATTGGCAGAGAAGGTAGTAGAATACAAAAAGCAAGTCCATGCCGATGAGAATGTGCTAATTTTGCTGTGCTCCTTCACTAACTCTGAAAAGAGGAAGGGCATGGAATTGACTCGTCAACAATGCTGACTCCTCCAGCTCTCCTGGGTTCCTTTGTGTGTCTTCTACACTTATTCTTTACACAAGACATGTGAGCACATCAGACTTTACTGAGGCGTTCAAGGATACAACAGGTTCACAACGTATGAAGAAAAGATTCTGAATCCATCATTTTTCAAGGGAAAAGCAGTCTAGAAGCTAAACCTGTCATGAAGTATATTCCCAAGATGACACCCCCATTCCTAACTTTGCTCAACATTCTTTCCAAGAGAGTCTCCCCTCAATATGCTACATGCATAGTAGCCATCTTTTAAAATATAGCACCCACTTCCCAAAAGGTTTGATCTTCTCTTAGGAATCCTTTCTCCTCTTCCAGCAAAACATTTCTACAGATCTGCGTTATTTAGTCTAAAATAACATACCTTGTGGGACTTAAATAATCCAGGGTGAAAATAAGCAGTCCAAGTCTACTCTTCTTCAGTTCTCTTTGTGAGTTTGGTGTGTACATATATCTCTTTCATTTTTTGAGTGTCCAATGAATCATTGTTGTTACTTTCCTCTCTCCTAAGTTACAAATATCAGAAAGTCCTTTATTCTTCTAGTTTCACTAATATTTAAGAATTGTGCCAGTTAAACAGACTGAAGATAAATAGTCAGTTGAAAAAGCCAAGAAATGAGAGCTTCAACAGGCATGTATTCAAGAGTGGAAAGTGTAGCAAGAAGAATGAATAAATTGAAAATTGTAATACATTGCAGAATGAACCTTGTAGACAGTCTAAGGGGTTGTTATCATAACTCCCAGAAGTATTTGGGTAGCTAGCTGATCCTCGTTTCTGTCTCCTACCTCTGACTTGAGAAATGTGTTTGGCCCATGAAATTTTTGTTAATGCCTGAGTGTACCCAGTATACTATTCTCTAGTATTCATACTACACTTGTGGAAAACTGATGTTGATTAAATATACCTGGTCCACATGAGTTGCTTAAGGCAGGTTAATCTACATCATGCTGGATCTAGAGGTTCAGTTAAGCTTCCAATAATTCTAACATGACCCTCCCCTTTTCTCAGACATTATCATCAGTAACTGTGCCTCTCATGGTATGGATATAATGATTTGCACCTGTGCCTATCCTGGTACATGTTTCTAATATCCCAGTGGTACTGACTTCCTTCTGTTTCTTTAGAACAGATTTTCCCAAGTGGAGTCCCTACCAGGGCTTTTCTTCTGTCCAAGCCTCTTGCTGGCATTTGTTAACCTGGCGAAAGCCAAATTATACAGGGGTGAGAAGTAATTGAAGCAGATGGATGTGAAGTTGATGGCAATGGGAAAGGGAAGGATACATTCAGGGGAAGAAATTTTAGGATGAGAAAGATTTGAGAACGTTTGTAGCCTGAGATGAAATCATCAATGGGAATGAAGACACAAAGATACTAATGAGTCAGGTTATAATTGATGGTTCAGGAACACAGCAGATGCAGTAGAGTTTGGAATCTAGGACTTAAGAGGAGCTACCCAAAATTGTTCGTTCCTCTGCCCTGAGAATGAAAGAAAGAAACAGGGAACAATAACATTTTTAGGTCTGTCTATTACATGTCTCAGACTAACAGAACAGCCATTTAAGGATAGAGGCCTGCCTTACCCACCTCCACCCCCAGGGTCTGTTGGTTTCTTCCCTTGCTATACAAAAGTGCAGACCTGGGCTCTTTGAAATCAGAACAAAGGGGAACAGCTTTCCAACAAGAAACCAATGCTTCAGGTGCTAAGACAGAACAGAGCAGCAACAGCAACAACAAGTAAGAACAGAGCGACAACTATGATTGATATACTGTGTAAGTTGTTGATTTAGCAGTTTTGCAAATATTTTTAAAATATGGTCATTTTGCTTTTATACTTACATGAAAAAGGACTGAATCCAGAAGTCACTTAGAAATATGACTTCTTTCTATAAGAAAGAAAAGGCTTGATGAGAAGGGACCTAACCTACAATTGTGGTTGAATGAGAACCCTAATTTTGCAGGATTATAGAATTAAAAGTGTTTTTATCCTGTTCTTATTTGGATCACTGCATAGCAGCTTCATGAATTTGAGAGTTGTAGATATTGGGGAGAAAAAGAAGTGCTAGAATAATTTTGGACCAAATTAACCAGCTTCAGAAATGCCTAATTGAAATTGATAACAGAGTTATATGCAACGGTAAATAGGACCTTTATACTAAAACATTACCACCACAAATCAGTAAAATACCAATAGGGATCTGAAGAAGGAGGAGAGGAAAGAATTTTGGCTCTAACATTGAAACTCAATAAAGGTACTCATCATCCATGCCACCACAGCCCCACCTTCAAGCCTTATTCAGACCCATGAGGAATCCTGCTTTCATTCAGTTTGTTATCAATATGTATTGAAGCCATGCTGTGTGCACGTGTTGTGAGTAGAGCAAAGAGCACAGTCTTTAGGTGTGCATACTCAGAAGGCAGTATGGGTTCAAATCCTGTGACTTCAGACAGTTTATTATATGTTTAGTGCATCAATCCTCTCATCTGCACAAAGGAAATAATAATATCAAATATATTTCTTAGGAGTTTGTGAGAATTAGGTGAATTCATGTCTGTAAAAGTGCTTAGCACAGTGCCTGGTTTGTAATAAGAACTGAGCACATATTATTTATGGACCATGGCATTTACAAAGTAGTCTAACCTACACCTCTGCAATCAAGAACTTACAGCCAACATAGAGGAGATGGGATGGCTAAGAAGTCCCAATAAAATTTATAATTTTAGGAGTTGTAGTTCCAATGGATGGAATATTTGTGCTAGAAAAGGAAAGGGGAAGACAAAGAAAAAGTCATTTCTAGGTTGGATGATAAAGACCTCCAGGAAAGATAAATTTTAACTTAGTCTTTAAACTAAGGTGTGCAACCTTTTTCCTTCCCTTCATTCATGTAGCTTTCTTAGAATCTTTCTTGGCCATAAATCCACTCAGTGGAATATGATGCCCTTTACTTAGGTAACTTAAATAACACTCTAAATAGTTTGGAAATGGACAGGCAATATGAACCAATGGAGCTATTGATGAAGATTGGGGCAGAGCATTAAGGCAGAGCTATGTCCTCTGCTCTGAATGGTTCCACATGCTCCTGGATGCAGCCTTTGCAACCTTCCAGATAAGGCTCATTTAATTCTTTTTCCAGTCACATTTTTGTAGACCAGGCTGACTTATTTGATGGTAGGAATGAGATAGCTTTGGTGTGAGTCATACCAAGGTATGGGGGAAGGAAGAGCTGAGCTGCTATATATAAACTTTCCAAGTAGGCTCAAATGCTAGGTGACCAGGAGCTGGGTGGGAGCTGAGTCTGTCCCTGGGAGGATGCATGTCATAGGGAGGGGTCATGCTGCTCCAGCTGAAAAATAGCCTGGGAGGGCTGAATCCACAGTGCTCCCTTCATCTAACATGATGCTGTGGCTCAGGGTGTGTGTGACAGGAGCCCTGCTCCAATGCTGTTTTGAGAAAATGAAATATCTCTGTGTTGTGCTTGAGGATCATGCGCCAGTGTTATCGCTCTGTCATTTCAACACATGGCTTTCAACCAAGGGGCACACCAGATTAGGGCCTGCTCCAAGGCCCATTACAGAGTTCCTTTGTTTTCTGGTCAAACATTCCTTTGTGTGTCTAAAAATAGAGATAAAGATATAGATATACATTTAATGTAAATTTCCAAACCTACATATCAGATAAGGATATGGTGTAATAAACATTCATATACGCATTACCCGTAACTTCAGTTATAACCAATAAAGCAGTTTTTAAAAAGTCGCTCAAAATATACTATCTAGTTAGGATGTTTAAATCATAATCCCAAAAGATACAATCCTGAGTACTATAATCCTGAATGCTGAGATTCTAAAAGATCAAAATCCTAATGTCTAAAATCCAGAACATAATCATAGAATAGTTGTATCACATTACGCAGAAATATTACCTTGTTATTTTTTGTATGCAAAGAAAATGGATTTCAATTTCATTCCAAATCATAACAGATTTCAAATTGGTTGTGATCAAGGCTTCTAAAAGTTAATTTCAAGATGTTACCAATAAAGTCTGTTTTTTTGTTTGTTTGTTTTTTCGATTCAGCACAGTCCATTTGGAGAAAAATTTAGATGAGTAGATTGACCGTGCAATAAAACAATGAAAAAGCCTCAGTTTAAAAATAGGCCATTTGCTTGCATTAACATTCTTTCCAGCTGATAACATTCCAGGAGCTTTTAATGAACTAAAGTTGCATTTGCCTGAAGAGGCTATAGAAGTTACTGACTGGTTCAAAAATAATGTAGAAAGACCTAGAGTAGAAAGACACTTACCCAGCAATGTTGCTGTTTAACCACTTGTATTGTTTCTGTGAAATCTGTGGTCTGCATTTGAGTTCACGTGGAATGGATTCCTGTGTACCCAAAGCAACATAGAAACAAGGCACAAAAGATGAAAAAACTTAATAGGGAATGGTCCTGTTCTTTTATATCTAATCACAGAAGACTATCAAAAAGAGCGGCAACATGTAGGAAATGAATGTAAACTATTCTCTGAGGAGAGCCATGTCCTAAAAGAAAAAAAAAAAAAGTAGCTATTCATCATGATGTAAGACTTCAAATTATAATCAATGATCATGAAAGTCGACCAGCTTTTATGGACTATATCCGTGGAATTGCCCATAATCTACTTCTGTAATACATTTGTTCATATATCAGTTTCTTTTTAGTTTTTCTTGTTTTGATTTTTGTTTGTTCTTTTTGAAAATTGTCACTTTTGTTTTGTTTTGTTTTTTACAATTTTCTCTTCTCTGTATGTGATCTTAGAATTATTTCCAATATCGGGGTATACATTATATAAAGATTTGCAGAGAGTTCTAATTCATTTTATGCACTTTTTGCAAATGTGACTCCACAAAAGTGCATCATCACAATGTTGATTTTGTGTGCAAGCACTGTGTGTGTATGTAAAACCACTGAAATTTCTTCAATAAATGAAGAGATATCCTTTTGTAGATCACAATTATGAAAGATAAAATTTCTCAAGATCTCAGTTCTTTGGATAAGTTGTGCGGTGGTGATACGGTAGTGACCCATCTTGATTTTTTATTTTTTTATCAATTTCATCAAAAGACTTAGGTTGTCCATCAAAGCATTTCGGATGACTGCACTTACAAAGCTGGGTGCACACAGTTACCAACCATACTGGTATGTGTTTATACATTTCACTGTTTGACCAATTTCTTTTTTCTTTCTTTCTTTTCTTTTTCTTTTTTTGAGACAGAGTCTCCCTCTATTGCCCAGGCTGGAGTGCAGTGACACAGTCTTGGCTCACTGCAGCCTCAACCTCCCAGGTTCAAGTGATTCTCCTGCCTCAGCCTCCCGAGTAGCTGGGATTACAGGCATCCACCACCATGCCCAGCTCATTTTTGTATTTTTAATAGAATCAGGGTTTCACCGTGTTGGCCAGGCTGGTCTTGAACTCCTGACCTCAAGTGATCCACCCTCTTTGGCCTCCCAAAGTGCTGGGATTACAGGCATGAAGCACTGCGCCTGGCCTGACCTATTTCTTTGTGAATATAGTTTGTCTGCTTCTAACTGCTATACTTATGTGAATTGTTAGTATATCTTCCTGTTTATACTTGTAAAAATGTGTATGTTACTATTACCTATTTTATTTTGTAAGGTAGCCTATGAAGTAGTCTATGATTTTTTCTGTTTCTTAAGTAAATTCCCTTTTAAAAATGTAAATAAGTTTTTTATAAAAGTAGTATTTTAAATTATTTTTTTCAGAATTATATTTTGGGGATTTTTATCTTTCAGGATTTCAATGTTCAGGATGGTGGTGTTTGGGATTGCATCTTTCTTAATTATGATTGGCTCTTGCTGTATATCTACTTTAAGCTATTGCAACTCTGTCACTGCTTTCTTCCTCCCAACACACTCTGAGGGTCATAGTGTGTTTCAATCTGCTTTGGATCCCACCATGGCATGATGTCTAGCTTGGTGATCAACCAGGTGAAAGTTCTTAAGAATTACTGTTTATTGAATAATTAATTTTTAAATGCTATATGTTAAATAAATCATCTATAAAATAAATTTTATTCATGTGGATTACTATAAGTTATGAAAAACCATGCAAAACAGCAAGATACAATTTCCAATATGATCGTTTGGATCAAAATTTGAAAGAGCCATGGTATATAATCTGGGATGTTTAGTGGACATATGAGTGCTGCAGCTCTTTCAGGCCAGAAACTTCATCTTCTGTCTCTATAGAAGCACCTGCTAGGTCCCCAGGTATTATGTTGGGTATAGAATTCTAGTTCCACACCGTTCCATAGAATTCTAGTTCCACACAGTTCTACAGAATTCTAGTTTCACACAGTTCTATAGGATTCTATTTCCACACAGTTCTATAGAATTCTAGTTCTATACCCAACATAGTAGGGGGACATAGCGGTACTTGGATTTACTGAATAAAGATTAAAACGAATAGAAGCCCTGGGTTTTGGAGGCAGGCAATCTGGCATGTGAATGTTACCCATGTGACCTCAAATATTCAGTTTCTTGCTAGGCTATTTGCCCAGGATGATGAAGCCTTCTTGATCTATATTTATACAAATAAGCACCCTAATGACCTTTCACAGGACACAGAACATTTTTCTTGAGGTGATTTTCTATCTTTGACATCACCTAGAATCAGGCAGCAACCTGGCTGGCTAAAGAGGGAAAGTGCACATAGAAAGACACACATATAAAAATTTTATCTCTGGCAGGCACTGCTCTGACACCCAGTCATGCTTCCATCGTTATTTGGCTGGCCAAATAGGCTGTGTAGCTGTTTCTATCAGTGGGTGTATCTCACACTGAAAACCCCTAACCATTCTGATCACACTGCTCTCCTCATCTCTCTACCCAAGCAGCAGGACCCTAGAAGTGAGGAACTGCTTTGCCGCACAGAGCCCCAGGGCTCCCTGAGTAACTATCAAATCTGTTTCTCCCAGCCCTCGACCTCCCTCTGCTCTCGCCCCTGCCCCTCTATCACTTATCTTCTGTGTTAGTTAAGTCCATAGCTCTCACCCCCCACAAGAGTGAATGTAAGGGTCACGACCTATTCATCGACAAATTGCCTACAATAAAATGCATAAATGTAGCAGCCCATCTGTGTCTTAAAAAGCCCATTCAATGATTCACAATCCCTGCCCCACACTTCTACAGCAAGAGAATAATCTCTCTAGAAATGCCACTCTTGCATGCAAATGTGTAATTGCTTCCTGTTGCCTTGCCTATCGAATTCATATTCCTCAACTTGATTATCCAGATCTTCTGCCAAAACCCCTGACTCTCTTTTCTCATAGCTGAACTCACTGGTATTGCTCATTCCTCTCATAGAGAATCTGTAAGCAACAGAATCTAAGCCCATTCCCAGTTCCTCATCCAGAACATGCCTCTTTCTCTGGGCCATACGCATTTTATTCCCTCTCTCCTTTTCTCTACCAACATACTGGTCAGATCCTTTCAAATGCTCCTGCATGAAGGAGAAACCACTCTCTGTTCATTCTTCACTCACAAGGGCCTCGGGCCTCACCGTCACCCTTTAACTTTTATTTCTCTTTTCAGTAATGACTGTGTTGGTACATTCACTTTCCCTCCTTGGATTGACTGTTTTTCTAACTGGACTCCAGACCTCTGAAGGTTGTTGCTTTTTCACCTTGCCAACTGCACCTAGTACAGAGTTATTCATCAGGAATATGCTCAGGAAATGCCATTGACTGATACGCAGCAATGAATGTTCGTTTGGTTTTTTACTGTAGAGTCTTCCCCCAAAAGAGGAACGACTTCCTCAGTTGCAAAGTGTGGTTGTGGTTGTTGTTGATAACCATTGCAGCACAATAATATATTCCTAAGTTTGTTTTCCTCAATGTTTTGCGCCACTAAGATTAAGAAAAGAAATTTAGTTTTTAGGCTGTTGCTTCAATTACAGATATACTAGAAAGTGTTAGAGGAAAACAGAAACAAAAATCTATGGCTATGGGGCACTTCTTGAAATAAAAATGTCTGCCCTTTCTTTATTCAGGAAAAATAGGAAAAGAAAAGTACTCTGTGCTGGCAAGGGGTAAGTTCAGGCATCTAATGGATCTTTTTGTCAGCTGTCGTTTGTTTCTACCGAGTGCTACATACCCTTTACTGTAGATGAATACTCCTCATGTCTACATAAAGACCCAGGGTGGCTCGAGGTGTGTTGTAGGCATTTCAAAGTCATTCTTCTTCTACATCTCTGCCTGTGTTCAAGTGCCTATGTTCAATTTGCAGGTGTGCTGGGAAAACGTTTTGATTCTTGATTTAGAATGTGCACTCCCAGAAGGTTCCAAGAGAGTTTCAGGCAAAGAGATAAAGCTTGTCTCTTTATGCTGCTTTCTAGCATGTGCTCTGTGGCAATAATACATACCCCACACTGTGCTTACATCCCTGGTTTTATGAAAGTCAGTCCAGTGCCTATTTGGTGAATCTTTTGACATGCAAGTACTGTTCCCTGAGGAAGAAAGCCAGTTTCAACACTTTCTCTTTCATCCTCTCTTTGTTTTCCATGTTATACATAATTCTTAGGAAAATTGTAGCATGAAATGCACAGGAGAAACTGAAATCACAATGAAAAAGTCAGTTGTAAACAGTGTATCTGACATTGCTCACTACAGTAAAAAGACCCTGTTTTATGAAGATAATACAGCTAAGGTCCTATGCTTTGAGGTAGGGTGAAACAAACACACAGGCATCAACCAGCTGAGTCCCAAATTACCTAGGTCAACTGAGGGCCCACAGACTTTTTTCCCAGGTGATATGATGACAAATAAATCAAGTTCAAGAAAGCCAAGTGAAAGTTCAAATTCATATGCTAAGGCTTTTAAGCAAGAATATGCAATCAGACTCTGTCTGTAGCCAAGGAGTTTGAGCTCACCTCAAAAACAGCCTTTCATCTAATAAAATACTAAAAAGACTTCCAAAAATTTTACCACTGTTGCCAAAATCTATCTTTCTTCACTTGAACAAATTGATGTAAACTTGTTGGAGAGGATTTTCTATGTTTATGCAGAATGTTGTCATCTACATGTTGGTATTTGCTGGATTTTATTTCATAATATTTTTTTTCCCCCAATTAAACTAGCTGGATTGAATTTTAAAATTGAGCTCTCTTTTTAGTGGTGGTGGGGAGGGGGGAGGTTGGAGCATCAAATCAAAATCTAATGAAGTTTCTAATGATCAAATAAATAATCACTTGACATTTATTGCCATGTTTGGCAATCTGCAGAAATGGAATAGAGTAGATATGCCTACAGCCCCATTTCCCATAGATTTACATTATGCTACCACACAGAATTAAGCTGACATAAGCTCTTTAAGACCCACTAAAGCAGCAGATTTTACACAACTTGTTTAGATTTTTTTTTTCCTTCTCCATGATCCCATATTCCCTGAATAACTCTTTCTATCCATTTTCCATTCCTTGTTCTTTTGAGAGGCCTGCTGGAGCTTCCCCTTGATGTCATTTCAGGCTATAACCCTGCAGTTTGAGTTTATCTTAGCTGTAAAATGCAACAGTAATTTATATGCTCCCTTACTCCTGCCTCCTCTGAGGCACTGGCTGCCAGCTGTCTACCCAGCAGTTTAGAGAAAGAGCTGTAATGAGCGAGAGTGCAGCAGGGAGGGGCGGCGCCACATCACATCAGAAGCCTTTATTTCTGCTTCCTCAGTGAGCACTGGATCCACATAAATGGCATTTTCTGCAACTGACTGGCAGCAGCATAAAGTCCTTCCTCCCCTGCACCTCCACCTCCCCGCTCTCGCCTCACACCAGCCTTATGGGGACAGGCTTCCTCATCTCTTCCTTTTATTTCTGAGTTAAGGAGAACAGAGCAAAAAAATGAGACAAAGCCTGGGGCAGCTGTGATGCTGCAGTGTAGGGTATGAGATCCCAATGTAAACCTTGCCCCTCAGCACCACAGCTCTTGGAGCTGTGGGACAAAGCTTCCCAGGAGCTTGATGCACTCAACACCTTTAGATTTTTAGCTGAGTTATTGAAATATTTTATTTTAATGTGATTCAGTTAAGTTTCTTCTCTTTTTAAAAATAATCCAATAGTAGGCTTATTTGCTTTGATTTTTGTAAAAGAAAGGACAAAGTCATTTTAGTTCTGCCTCTAAAATCTATTCCCCTGGCACTCTCTTTCTCTCCTATTTTCTTCTTTTGGGGGGTATATAAAATATTTCCCTTTTCATGCACAGGAACCCACACAAGTTCAGGGAGTAGTATTCAGCATAAAGCAGCCACAAAGGCGTTTCCCTTTATACTGCTAAAATTAGACAGCTCTTTTGCCAGTCCATTGAAAAAAATCCCAACTTAACAAAAGGAAAAGAAAAGATTTTAAGACCTGTCTATATGTTTAGCATTAAGACCGACACAATGTAGAAGATAGAGCTACACACTGGCACAGGATCTGCTCCTTTTCTGTGATATTTCTGAATGTGTTGACTATTAACATCTCCAAGGAAGACCTTGTCACTTTAGGATTCTTATCTCTCGCATTCCCTTTAGCTTTGTGTAATCTTGATTTTTGTCCCAAGCAAAAGCGAGGAGCTGTGTTGAAAGAGGCTGAGCTTCAGATCAGTTGATCAATCTGAAGGAAGGGTGTGAGCAACAGTTAACTCTTGCAAGTGCTGGTCCTTCCTTAATTCAGTCACAGCAGAAAGGCTTTCATATTTTTCTTTCTTTGGTCAAGTTCATGGCCACAATTGTATTTTCTACTGAGAAATGATTTACCAGTCTGACAAAGACTTCAAATATCTTTTTTGTGACTCTTATTATTTATTCTTTTATAGCTTAAAAAATATCAGAAAGGTTCTTTTGTTTAAGAGAAGTAAATTTCCTTGAGGTTTTACAACAAGGATGGAAATAATAGCTTCTTTCTGTCGAACACAGTAGCATTGTGATGTTTCATTATAACTATAATTTGGGGAAAATTTACCAAAAAAGAGAGAAAGCTAAATAGAGTGTACCATATTTCCCTATTAATCCTTCCATACTTTCTGCAAAAAATATTTTGAAATCTCTCCAGTCTTTCTCTTCATTGCCCTTCAAATGGTATTAGATTTATTAAGAAGGAAAATAGATCAGAAAGACTCATGGATTTTTGGTGTTTTCTACATGCGCAACACACAGCAATTTTACTATTGAAGAATCGAAATGCAAATGTACTTACTAGTTCTAAGGCTTTTGAAGCATAAAGATCCTGGAAGCTACTTCTACTACAAGAAATTATCTAGGAAACAATCCAAATACTTTGGAAAGCCCAAAAGGGTGTACCCTAGTCTACTTACATATTAACCTGGAAATAGAGCAGTTTTCCAGACCCAAAGCAACATTAAATACAATGATTAGGAAAAACGCAAGAGAGCAAGAAGGCAGACAATTCATATGTACCACCATTAGGTAATGTTCTGAGCATAAACCATAATACAAAATAATCATATTTCCTACTTTTTTGGTGTTGGTGGGGGTTGAGCAGGTAAGAGGATAACAGTGATGGGAAACCATTGCTCATTGAATTCACTTTTTTATATGCTAGATGTGGATACACTCTATCTTAAAGTATCCCAATTAAACAAAACCAAAACAAGCAAAATCTTCAACTCCTTTGAAAGGTGTCCATTAGCACAATTACTGTTTTCTAGCAGGAGGACTGTGTGATAAGAGCAGAAGGAAAAGAAGGAGCAAAGCTACAGGATAAAATAATAGAAATGGTCTAAAAAAGATGTCAGGAGTAGACTCTGATGGAAGACGACTAGAAGAATGGATGATTTAATCATCTCAGAAGCATGCTGTTTCTCTTAGTTTTGAGCAAGATTCCTAAAGAAAATGACTAGATAAATCAAAGTAAATGGCACTAGCCCTAGAAAATAATATACAAAGAATAATGGTGTTGAGGTTGGACAGTAATCAAGATGACACATTTATTTTTTTTTCTTCTGAATTTAATGTCATTTGTACTAATAGTGATTTGAGGCTACCCTAAAAAGAATCTCTTCAGCAATATGTGACATGGTATGAGCCAAGGCTTTGCCCACTCCCAGTTGGAAATTTGCCCTGTAGATTAACAAGCCACTTTTAGCACATTCTCGCTATATTTAGTAGTGAATTATCCATTGCAATGGCTGGCATAGTAAATGCTGTCATACAGACCCAAGTTTCATATCACTGGGGCTATTATCACAGCCCTCTCCCCATATCACTAAGTCCTGATAATCTGACATTTATCACAAGCTTTTTCTATAAATTCTATAAACCTAAATATATATGTTTGGAATATTTACACACACACACACACACACACACACACACACACACACACACACACACAGCCTAACTTTGAACGTGTTATTCTGTAGAATGGAAATTTGATTTTGCACCTGAGTTAACTGAACAGCAATATGAACCAAATGGTTTTCCTTCCCACAGAAATGTAACAGGTAATAAAGCTGTCTTTGTAGTAAACTGAAAACTCACTATGTATAAAGCACTAATTTGGTGACTATGTTAAACACACATTTATATAAAATAGTTCCGGCCCTGGAGGAGCTTGTAACTAGTGTGGAGGGAAAAAGCTTACAAAAGTTGGAAAATAGCCAGCCAAAGTTAGTAATAAGTGCCAAGTAAGTAAAGTAAAGAATAAGGGCTCTCAAATTTCAGAGGAGGGATGCATTGATTTGGATTGAGGTGGCCTGGAAAGCTTTTTTGTAACTGTAAATTGTGAGTGTGAAGTAGGAGAATAGAAAGGCCTAGGTAAATAAGAATTATGGGAAAAGCATGCCAGACTGGAGGCAGTGAGATCAGTAAAGAGTAGAGAATGCTACAGATGAAAGCAGAGACATGAGCATATGAGAAAACAATCTGTTTGTTGAAGTGAATGAATGGGCAAATATTTATTAAAATTCTATAGGTATCAAGCACCATCCTATTTGCTGAAGATATAAAGACAATGAGGCTTTGACATTCCAAGATCTTTAACAGAAGCCAGCTCTGTTGGGCAGCATGATGTCATAGAACAGGAAGAACATGGCCATCAGACAGCCCCAGGTTCCACCCTGGTTCTGTTATTTATTATGTGACCTTGCATACATTGTATAAGTATTTGGAATCTCAGATTCTTCATGTACAATAGGCATAATGATGTTTTATTTATTTATGGAGACAGAGTCTGGCTTTGTCACCCAGGCTGTAGTACAGTGTAGCAATCTCAGCTCACTGCAACTCCCACCTCCCGTGCTCAAGCTAACGTACCACCTCAGTCCCTGAGTAGCTGGGACAACAGGTACACACCACCATACCTGGCTCTTTGTGTATTTTTCACAGAGACAGGATTTTACCAAGATGCTCAGGGTGAACTCCTGACCTCAAGTGATCTGCCCACCTTGGCCTCCCAAATTACTGAGATCCCAGGCATGAGCCATTATGTCTAGTCAATAATGCCTCTTCTATAAATGTGTTACAGGAAATAAATGAGAAAATATTTGTAAAGGGAAAGACTCAGAAACTGGCATATGGCAACCATCATATAAATCATAGCTATTATTACAGCTCCATGTGTTTCACAAAACAATAAATACAGAACCACATACATCATAGCAGGGGTCTCCAACCCCCAAGAACAGGATACACAGCAGGAGGTGAGTGGTGGGCAAGCAAGTGAAGCTTTATCTGTATTTACAGCCACTTCCCATCACTGGCATTACCACCTGAGCTCCACCTCCTTTCAGATAGCAGTGGCATTAGATTTTCACAGGAGCTCGAACACTACTGTGAACTATGCATGCGAGGGATCTAGGTTGCAGGCTCCTTATGGGAATTTAATGCCTGATGACCTGTCACTATCTCCCATTGCTCCCAAATGGGATGTTCTAGTTACAGGAAAACAAGCTCAGGGCTCCACTGTTTCTACATTATGGTGAGTTTTTATGACAACATAATAATAAGATTAATAAAGTACACAATAAATGTAACATGCTTGAATCATCCCAAAACCATCCCTCCACCCCATCTGTGGAAATATTGACTTCTATAAAACTGGTCTCTGATTCCAAAAAGATTGAGGATCATTGCATCATAGGGACTAAACCAATTCAACATGAATTCATTGAGGACCTATGATGTCCCAGGCACCATGCTAGTTCAGTTACAGAGCTGAGAGCATGTAGTGCATCTTGAAGGCACAGAACAGGGAGGCAATCTAGAAGAGTAGTTATGAGCATGGGTTTTGAAAACTTTTGACCTGAACTCCAGCTCTTCAAATTTCTAGGTTGCAACCATAGACCTCATTTTTCTCATCTTTAAGACAAGGATAATAACAACTACATTAGGTTTTTGAGAGAAGTCTATGATAAAATGTGTAAAAAGCACATAGTAAGTGCTCCAAAAATGTTATCTGCAATTGAGAATGTCCCATGAACCTATTTTTACTATCTGCTATCTATATTCTCCTTCTCGCCTCTCATTTATGGATATGGCAGACTGATTTCCAGCTACCTTTCCTTATTGGAAGGAATAGGGTCTAGGGAGATAGAATCATGTTAATAGTAACAAAATACAATGAGAACAGCTAGTGTTATTTGAGAGCATATTGTGTGACAGAAACTGTTCTGAATGCCTTCCATGTATAAATTCATAATCATAGGTAAAGTATTTCAATAAAATATTTATTTGTACAGATTGTCATTCTAATGAATTTTATTAGTCATTGAAAAAAAACATTTTAATGCAAAATAATACTGGCAAGAAAAAAATTGGCTGTTTGCAAAAAGGGCAGAGCAAGGAAACAAGAAGCAGAATTCATCTGTTTTATTGGGCTGTTTTGTTTCTATTGAATCCAGTTGTACTGTGGAGAAAGCAAGATAGCCATACTTGTGAGAGAAAGAGAAACTGTGACAATGTCAGCCAGCAGTTTATAGTAACAAACCAAATGAATACATAAACGATGGAGAGACCCAGAGTTCTAGTGTTCACACTTGGTCAGTCTAGGCATTGTAATATGTAATTAGTTATAAATTCAACAAAAAATGAAAAGGGCGTGTTTAAGCAACCGGACTGTGGCACCTTTGAACATTAGATGTTAGCTGTGGTATACAATGTTGACCCTTTTTATCAAGTTATGAGAAGTAAAAGAAGCTTCATTCAGTAAACTACATGACTGCCACTCAAAACTGCATGCATTTTTCATTGAGTTTTTTGCTTTTGCAAAATGAAAATAAGAAACATACTAGAGATAACATTTCATTGCATCAGTAAGTGTTTTTTTTAAAAGTTTTCTAGGTTACTATAACAATTTTGCTGAGAAATACTGCATAGTAGAGCTTTGAACATTTGAAAGTTTTTTTCAAAACTATACTTTTGGACTTACAATCCACACTGATCCTATAACTATTGTCCCAAGCTGCCAGACACAATTTTCTTTCTATTAAAATAAGAATTATGAAATCATCTGAAATAGCTCTGGACCTCAAATAATATTTAAAAAACAATCACATAAGAATTAAAACCAAATGAATAGGAAATATATCATTAGCAGTTCTTTTACAAGTATAGAGAGCTTTCAAAGTGAATGACCAATTTGTTTGGCAAAATGACAAGGTTGGGTGCTGGCCCAATCCTCTTTCACAAAAGCCTATTTTGTGATAATTGTGAGATTCTGACAGTAATCCTAATTCAACACTTACCTCATTCTGGAGTTTCTTTTGGAAAATATATTAAGTGAATGATCTAAGTTATAGAAGCCTCAACACATTCTATGTTTAACCAGTCACTCCCAGCTACAAAAAAATGTGGCCTCTGTCTTCAGCAGGGAATATTTTCTTGGCCAGAGCTAGATCTCAGGGTCCAGCTTCGAGATAAATCCATAAAAATTTCTGTACTAGAATTTCCCTGTTGGAGGAAAAAACTGGAGAAAAGTGAGGTTGGAGATTTTATTTATTTTCTTCTTATAATTTGCTTCTGTACTTTCCAGGCTCTGCCTTGCTTTTCTCCTTTTTCTGTTTTCCCAAATGTTCATGTTCATCATAACCAGAGACTTTTCATTTTCATTAGTTTCTGCTTCATCATATCCTCCTTAAAGTGCTGTTTTTTCCTTTCTGTTTCTAGATTCTCAGATCTATTTTGGGACCTAACATATGTGTATATGTGTATATGCATTTATGTGCATATCTACAGATTTGAAATAGGTAACTTCAAAAGGTAGAAGTTGTAGAGGGTAGCTACAGACAGGGAGGTCATAGTCATAATGTCTAAGAGCCATTGTCTGTTGATGAGGAACAAGAGAATAAGAGGGCACACTCAGCCTGCAGTCTTCTGTGGGCAAGGTGCAGAATTTGAACCTGATCCTAGGCCTCTTGACTCCAAGCACTTGTCTGCTGTACAATGCTACAGTCTTTTGGAAAACATCAGAAGAAGCATTAATAGAAATACCAAGATTAATTTCTTATGCTATACGTCTTCCAACACCAATTCACCCATAACATGAATGCTTAAGGGTAATTGAGTAAGTGAAGTTTGAAGCTTGAAAGATAAACAAAAGAAAGGAAGCAAACACTTCAGAAAAGTCAAATTATGTTACCCGAGCCTCTTAGGTTTAAGGTTCGAGAAGTGAAGTCAGGCAACACAGAGTCACCACTTGGTTTAGATAGAATTCCTCTGAATTCCTTTAATCCCTTAGGCCAGTTAAAAAGAAATGATCTGACTGTTCTGCATCTGCTAGTGATTGAAGGCAAATGGGAAGCAGTACTTGAGTTCCCGTTCAAGAAATATATAGTGCACATGGCTATTGTGAAGGTAAACACTGAAAATCGCAGCCAACGCAATCTGACTAATAAAGCAGAGACACCTCCAACATATGGGGAACTGATGCTTGAGCAGACACAGGAGTTACCAAAATCGTGCCAAAGAGACAAAATGAAAATAATTTATTACAAAATGTATGCGTGTCAGTTCCTATGTTATTCTCAATATTCAGTCTGTTACAGAGTAGAGAGGGTTATATTTACAATGAAGCTCTCCTGAGAGCTTCCCTACCCTTTCCTCTGCTTTGGTTCTCTAAACATTCTTCCAAGAACATTGATGTAATGACATAATAGAAGTCTGATCATCTAGGAAAACTTTACAGGCATTTAAACCAACATTACTGGCACGTAGCATTGGTAAGATTCCCACATGGCTTGTAATGGGCTCTGACTATAAGTAAAAATAAAATTTGTGTTTACCAAGGGGTGCTATCCATAACAAAAGAGGTAGTTAGGCCAAACTATTGGCACTTATCCTACTGGATCAATTCATAAATTACTGCAAGATGGGTATTAATCCCTTCTCTGCATGCTCATATTAATAACACTTTGTCCTGCCCACTGTGAACTAGAAAGTCAGGGCCCTAAAGAGAGCATGATCATGTGGTTTAGGCTGAAGTGGTATTAGTTTTGGTCAAGTTGTCATTTTCGGATCCAAGGGTTGAATGGGAATCTTCATTCTAAGCCAAATGTGTCCTAAGCCAGAAATTTTTTGGCTCCATTCAAACTTAACTTCAAACTTTGGTTTGCCAGAGGAGAGCAAAAGAGCCAGGAATGGAGAAGAACAAATAGAGGGAGAGACAGAGAGAGAGAAAATGAGAGAACTTTGAGAAAAACTATTTTACTTTGAAGAAAATAAAGACATACATTGTACCTTTTGCAATCCCCACATGCGAGGTAAAAATAAGAGATTAACTTAAAATTCATTTTTGTATCTTCTCATTTACATTTCTCTTTTCAAACCACCCAGTATTTTGCCCTCCTAGTGTTCAAAGGCAGAGCAACTCAAATTTTTACTCTGATAGTCTATTGGTGTTGTTGGTAATTTTTCTCTATAATTAACTTTGAAAAAGTTTTCTGTTTGGGGAAAAAAAATTGCTCACCTTCAATTTCGAATCTAGTAACCTCCAAAATTGGCTCACTTTATACAATATCATAGCTAGATTATATCTTAGATTTTAAATAAGTATACTAAAATCACTTTTTTTTGGAAAAATGACTATATTCTAATGTAAAGCTGGAAATAATATTTGAATATTAACCATTCCAAAATAGAGTCTTCAAAATAAATAAAGTAGATCAACCTTAAGGAGAACACAGAATTCTTAAAGCATTTGGAAATGTTTTACATTTTTTCTAAACAATTTGAATAACTGTGTCAAGTAAGTGAAGAAAGTGTAATAATAAAGGGATTTGTTACGTTCATGTTCATGTCACATTCAAGAGGCTGTGAAATTGTTTTCACAGGACTCTAAAATGCTAGACTATTTCTGGGCATAATTCAAAAGCGAACACTTACATATTCACACTCCTTGGTCTTTTCCAAATACAGTAAGAGTGGCTTTTAAAATTCTCTATAAAGCAAAATATCTTTGGAAGAAAAAAATCTTCAATATAATTCTCACTATAGGACTTTGACCAGTGTGGAGATATCTAGGTCTTTTAATAATAGTATATTTTTACTTAAGAAATAGAAGTTTCACTTTAAAAAACTCTGACATAGAAGTTTATCTTGATTTTAAGAGAAAGTATAACAGAACAGTCTTATTCCCTATAGTTCAGGATCTCCAATGTGTAAGCAGTAAAAAGAATCTATGCATCCAAGAAGTATCCAGTTGCTGTGACCAAGTCTTCCTTTCCTGTGAGTTTTGTGTTTCTCTTGGGGCCTCTCACCTTTCTCACCCCTTGGAAGTTTGCTCTTCTTTTAAAGCTTGAATAAAAGCTAACCCTTTCTTTCACTTCCTGTAGCGTGATAGCATGATAGATATTTCTTTCACTTCCCTTTGCCTGATAGATATTTACAGTGTAATATATCAAATGTTGAATGTTGAAAACGTAATAGTTAGGAATAATGAATTCATAGTAACATTACAGCAGTAAAGAAAATACTGACTGATTCTACAATTTTTGTTTCTGTAGTTGCTCTGAGGTCATAGCTGGTAATAATAACTTCTTTCTTACACTATCCCTTCTATATTAAATTTGCATTCCTTCAGAAGGATCTCAGTAGATACAAGGTTCTTTGCCTAGTGAGGTTACTCAACACTTCATTAATAAGAAATCTGTCTCTGTGAATATTCTATAGGCTTCTATAGAGTAGTCAGTTCCTGCACCAATGGGATACTCCTCTCTGCTACCTTTACATAGCAGCAATTCTATTTCTCTTGATAACTAAGAGAAATAATCCTAGAAAGCAGAGATAAACTCTTTTTTGCTGATTTATTCAGTGGCATGAAGTGTAACTATAATGACCTTAGCTTCTAATTCAGCAGGACTTTGTTATGTCCTCTGGTAGAAATATTCAGACATTGGGTCCCAACACCTGTAAACCAGTAGAGTCTAGGGAAAAGGAAACGTGGTGCAAAATTTGGGAAGTAAATAATGAACTGCAAGAATGAAAAAGTCACTTTCACTTCTGTCCCATTTTTGCCCAGATTTATGTTTTCTGGTCATGGGAGAAAAGTCACAAAATATTAGCCATTGGCTTGTTCTAGAATAAATTCTGTAAAGTGGATGCCAATCTCATAAGGTCTTTTAATAATTGCAAAAATTAAGGCCTCAGTAGACATTTTATCTTTCCATGAGTCCAAATACTGTATAGATTGTGATAAATGAAACATTTAATAATAAATTATTTTTTAAAATCCGGGGGTGGGGTTATTGGTGGAAACATGACAGACAGGGAAAGAGAGTCTAAATACAGCTATTTGTCTATTCCAGAAGAAGAATAATTAAGTATACTAAAACTATCACCATATGGTTTCCTGACTCATGTAAAGTATGGGACAATATCAGGTCTCTGGATTGGTCACAGTGCTAAAAACTGGTCGCCTGTGAGTGACAGTAATCAGATTAGCCTTGGCACAGTAAATGGACATTGGCAAGTCAATGAAAAATGTTACTCCTTTATACTGTGGCCATGTTGTTCACAATCCCTTTGAAAAAGCATTGAGGAGGCTTCTTTGCCAGAGAAGAAAGCAGACTGACATCCATATAGTAGATCTTGTTGTCTATCTGAGAAATGAAAATTTCCTTCACAGTGGAGCCTTACCATGTTCATTCACACACGGAAAACACACCTTTTTAAATTCTGAGAAGTTCAATAAGTTAACTCTTACTCAATTCTGTTTGCTACTAAACAAACCCCAAACTCCTACTCTGTTGGAAATCTCATTCCTTCCACAATTTCACATTAACTGCTGCTTCTTCTGGTCTGAAGCAGACATTCTTTTGCCAAAAAAAAAAGTGAAGAGTGACTTGCACCATTTGGAATTAAGACCACCTGGAGGATTAACCTTTCCAGTGTTTCAGCCCTCAACAGCTACAAAGGTCACAACAGTGCACTTCTGGCTGATGTCAGCATGTAGCATAACATTTTGTAAAATCCAAGTTTAAACGGTGTATTCGTCCATTTTCATACTGCTATGAAGAAATACTCAAGACTGGGTAATTTATAACAAAAAAAGAGGTTTAATGGGCTCACAGTTCCACATTGCTGGGGAGGCCTAGTAATCTTGGCAGAAGGTGAAATTAGAGCAAAGGCACATCATACAAGGTGTCAGGCAAGAGAGCATGTGCAGGAGAACTGCCCTTTATAAAACCATCAGACCTCATGAGACTTATTCACTATCACAAGAACAGCATAGGAAAAACCCACCCCAATGATTCAATTACCTCCCACCGGGTCCCTCCCATGACACATGGGGATTATGGGAGCTATAATTCAAGGTAAGATTTGGGTGGGGACATAGCCAAACCATATCAAATGGCATACCCTTCAGGCCATGGAAACTACCAATGACTCCATGAGTGTTGATTGGAGCAGGCATGGCTTTATGATAGAGGTGTGCCCAGTGGAAGGCTCACACTGTTTATTCATGCTTCCAACCATGTCTTATATCACCTATAATGTACATATATAAAATGTGGAAATTATAATTTAAATGTGGAAATCACCTATAATATACATACATAAAATGAGGAAATTTTTAAATTATTTATGACAAGTAATGCTTTATAGGTGCTATATCACCTATAATGGATGACAAGATGTTGCCAGTCTTCTAACTTAGAGTTTCCTGGGAGGTTTAAAATGGACATCTCAGGTTACATGATCAAATGTTCCATGATCAGACATGCAGTGGATGTGTGTCCAGGGCAAAACTAGGAGCTGTTTCTTAAAAGGAAAAGAGTCTTTAGGTAAAGTTTCATGGCTTTGCTCTAAAATCCTAGGGTCTTCCTTGTAATTCACTGACTGTGTCTTTCCACCAGTTTTCACAGCTTCCTACTCCACTACAAACACTCCCAGCAATTGAGTCCACTAGTTCATAAATGCTCTCATTTTGCTAGCCTTGCAGCCAGGACCAGCAGGAGGCCTTTCTTAAACTCCATTCGTCTGTCAAGTGTAAGTTGTTCCTGAACATCAAAGAGGTCTACCAAGCATTTTTTGTTTGTTTGCTTGTTTGCTTGAAAGGTAGGTGGTATAAGATACAGCAACGTAGCTTTCACTTTAAAGGATCTATTTTGACATACCACAGATCAATAGAGCCCAGAAATTATCACTGAGGTACCAGAACCTTGTATTTAATGTACTTTGTTTTCTACTCTCTGGCATTCATGTTATCTTTTATGGCTTCTAGAATACTCACCACTCTCTGTGTTCTGTAAACATATCAGTATAGCTGTTGCAGCCTTGATGCCAGTTGATGAAGGTAAATAGCAGTCTGTCAGGTAAAAGCAAACAGCTCTTTGTTTATTGACATAAAGGGGGGAAAACATTTTGCAGCTCTATAGTATTGCAACAGTTACCAGGGCCTGTGCTAATTTGCCCCCACATGTAAAAACAGCTTTAATGAAGATATCACCTAATGCAGCCCATGACAATCACTGTCATTGTCCCACACCCACAAGTCTTCTTCATAGATCAACCAGGTAAGCTCAGGGGGCTTGCAATGGAAATCCTCACCCATTTCTCTCTCAAGCAAATCACTTCCGACTGTCTACTCAGGACACTGATGCCACAATCTATCTATTTTACAAAAACTTCAAACTAATAAAAGTCATGTTCCTTTTTTTCCTCATCTGACCTCCTAAGCATTACTTGTCATACATATTTTTAAAACTTGCTGAAATCTCACAAGCATTTTGATGTGCAAGCTGTCTCCTCCCAAGTTTGTAATTGGCTTCCTAGAGCGTTCTGTGTGATCTGACTTTTGATATAGGTCTGGAGGCCACAAGGACTGCTGGAGGTGGGGCTTTCTCCTTAAATATAATCACCCCAGGTAAAGTCAAATCAGGAGCTTCAAGCACAGAAGACAAAGTCTGAGCAAGGTTGGGAGGAGTTGGAGGCATGGCGTAGCTGCTGCTCCTGACAAGGGGTCATCAGTGCAGTTTGGGGGCTTAGAGTAATTTTGAGTTATCCTGTACTCTCTTCACATGCGTTCATTTCATTATTTCAGTGATGCCATATTCCCACTAAATCAAAGTAGCATTTTAGAAAGAAGAATAAAAAAATAATTGATCATATTTTTTATTTCTATTATTAATGAAAGGGGTTACAAAGGAACAGTAAATGTTATCAGAAGTGTTTCCACTTCTACTGAGTGGAAAATACTCTAATTTAGACAAGTTTTCTGAAAACATGTATGTGGTGGACAAAGCTTTTCTTTATTACTCTGTTGTATTTACACAGCAACTTTATAATTATGTATTACATTCACCACATGGAGGTCAAATGATCCTGCTATTCTCCTCTTGAATAGTAACCTAATATGAAAACACAAACCACAAGAACTATTTTATATGGTGGGAGAATACAGAGTATAGATTCATTGGAAAATTAGGTTTAAAGATAAAATTTCAAATTAAATAACCATGTTAAAATGACAGTAAGTGACTCCAGGGCATGCTTTGCTGGGCTATTAATATATGCCTCGAGCAGCTGAAGACACCCAGGGTGTTCATTAATAGACACTAAAACACACCCTTTCATGCTTTAATGCTAAATTAATTAAGCAATAACATGACCTGTATGAAGGTCTTTCCTGGTCCAGCAATTACTGAATGGAAGAAATAAAGGTATTGTCAAACACTGCTTGACCAAACAACTATTAGTTTGCATAAATGAACATAAAAATATTTTTATAAATTACTATTGGTTTTTGTTTTTTCTTGTCCCAAAGGTAAGATAAAGTTAGAACAAAGAAGACTAATTTGTAATACTTTTAGGCCGTAGTTGTTTAAAGCATCCCATTTCAAGCTTTTAAATATAAACATATACCTGATGAATTTGGTTTCACATATTTTTTATCTGAATATTAGTCTGATCAGTGAGCAATAAAAGTAGGCATTCAACAAAAGCAGGTTCAAAATACACATGTGCGTTTTAAAGGAAACAAGTATATGGTTAACTGACTTTCTCCATTGTACTTACAAATTCTCTCCACTAATTCTTGTTTTTATCACACTCCTTTCCTGCTGAATTTTTCTAAACTTAACTTCAGAATTACTGATAGTGAGAAAAAGCTCTTAAAACAATCTAAATAATAATTGCCTTGTAAATATAGATGCCACTCTTCACATGAAGATAGGAAAATTACATTTTAGAAAATATGGTATAGAATATATGATATATAATTCAGTTTTCTCCCCAATTTCAAACCAGAACTTTACATGTTTACTTCAATAACAAAGTATTAACAATGTTTACTTTGTTAAAGTAAATATTTTTAAACAAGATATATAAGTCAGCAACCTACAGAATAGATTATCTGATATTTAGATATTAAAATTAAAAAAATCTTCATGACAAAAAACACTATGAACCAAGTTTAAAGACAAATCACAGACTAGAAAATGTTATTTGCAATTCAACTGACATAAAACTAGTACTCATAATACATAAACAATTTCTATATATCAATATAAAGAATACAATAGAAAAATGGAAATTATATGGAGAGGTAATTTACAGAAGAAGAAACCTTGATATGTCAATAACCATATGAAGTGTTACTCACATGCACTGATTCTCACTACAAATTTAAATACAGAAATACCATTTCATATTTACCCAACTGGCAAAACTGAAAGTGTCTGACTGCTGATGGAAATGTACAGCTGCAACAGAGAGAAATTTGACAATTCCTATTGAATTAAATAAAGATGTATAAACCTCAGTACTCAGCAATTCCACTTCTAGATATATTCAATGTAGAAAATCCAACACAAGTACCCAATGAATCATGTGTAAGGAGGATAATTTTAGTACATATTGTAAGTAAAAAATTGGAAAGAACACAATTATTTATTAATGAGGAGTGAATAAACTACCACTGATTAATCAAGAGGAATATATTAAAGTAATTAAAGTGTATCAATATGAATAAGTCCAAAATATAATACTAAATATTTCATCAAAGATTATGTACTGGATGACAGTATATATAAAAAATGGTAACTATAAATATTATGTATATTTTATGGCCACATATGTAGTGAAAGTATAGAATCCTGTTAAGATATTTTTTAAAAACTCTAGGAAAATAGTTACTACTGGGTAGAGAAGAGCTTGAAATGGGAATGTAGAAATATACCTGAGACTTTACCATTTTATGATGCAAAAATGTTCAGTGATAACATGTCTTAAGTTTTCAGAAGGAGTGCATAGGAATTTGCTGAATATTTTGGGGTTAAGTAATTCAGAAATGAAAATTAAAAATTAATATAGGTAATTAGAGTTTAAAGTAATAAATACTATATCAGATATCTTCAAAAGCATTTATGAGAAAGCATTTTATTTAAATTTAAAATTATAGCTATTTTAAATTTAATGAGTGAAAGTGCTATTCTCTTGGATGACTAAGCAGCAATTTTGTGCAGTTATGATTAGAACCATGAACCTGGCAAGAAAAGTATGCTTCATCAATAGATAATTGGGAGAAAGGCTCTGGATCCCGTTTATCAATTCATTTAGCAATTATTTATTGAGTGTCTGCCGTGTTCTTAGCAACAATCCAGGTGCTAAATATTTAAACAGACAAAAGTTTTTTGCCATCACAAAACTCACAGATGCATGGGTAGAGAAAGAAAACTGGCATAATAAGTACAATTTGAAAATAATGTGTGCATGTAGAAGAAGGGCGAGGAGAACAAGGGTCCAAGGGTACCAATATGAGGAGGCACGGGTGGAAAGAGGCTGTGATAGTAAAGAATGGGTGGCCAGGATAGTCTCATTGAGAAGCTGACTTCTTGGCAAAGACTTAGCAAAGCGTTCAAGGAACAATCTACATAGGTATATGGAAGACCAGGTAGGTGAAAAAGTCAGGGCTAAGGATTTGAGGCAGGAATATTTGTGACTTATTCAAGGAAAAGCAAGAAGACAAATGTGACTGAAACAAAGAGAAATAGAAGCAGTTGATGGTGTCAGAGAGGAAACTGTCCCAGAAGACACCACAGAGAAGAGAAGAAATGTTGAAAGATATTTGTATCCTTTGACATTTTTATCTGGGAAGGTGTATGACCCTGTACCCATCTCAACACCCTTTCTAGTGTTACTGATAGTGAGAAAAAGCTACATATATAGTGTTTGCTCTCTTCTTTCTTTGATGAAGGTAGCAAAATCGGAGTAATGAAGAGGATGCTGTCAGACTCTAGAGAAGGAAAAGACACAATAGTTAGAGAATCAAAGAAGGAAAAGACAACCATTGCCTTGGCTTATGCTTTTCTCTGCTTGCCCCTTCACTTTTAACCTCACAACCCTAGAATACTGTTTCTCTAACTTCACAGCTATTATAAAAGTTCAGTAAAATTTGGCTGGATGCATACAATTTCTGTTTACCAGCTATCTTTTCAAATATGTGCCAATTAAAATGGTCGTAAAAAGGAAACATTGGAATTTGAGTATTGGGAAAAAATAATTGCTACATCCTTTGATGAAGCTATGTTTGCTTAGAGGAACTTCAGACAAGTTTTTTTTTTTTTCTTTCAGAAATAAACAGCAATAGAATTTTATCCTAGCTGATTCTTATTCTTTTCTACATAGACGTTAAGTAACCTTTAGTTTCTGGAAAAAAAAAAAGACTATACTCCTGTCTGATAAGACTATTAATTGGTGCACAAGCTTTAACCTTCCAATTTAAACTTTAGTTATAACTAGTTTCTACAGCATAGAAATGTCGAGTACTGGGTTTTTGTTCACTATTGTAGAATGCTCATTGAAGAGGCACTTGGGTACATTTTGTTCAAAGTCAATGGGACTTCCATCAGTGCAAGATTTCGGCAGTGCCTACAAAATGAACATTTGGTCTGATATAGCGTGCTGTGACCCACAGCTGCAACAACCAGCTGTGTCTGCTCAAACTTCAGCCATCAGCCAGCTCAGTCGTGTAACGGAATCTTAGTCACAGAATGCCTACATAACAATGGCTTTCACAAGGTCATTTTAGAAAGAGAAATGAACAGTTGCACAAATACAAGACTCCAAGGGACTTTGAGTGTAAAAAATACAAGAGATACAACTGATGTTTTACATGGACTAAATGCAGACAAAGCATGAAAGCAATAACCTTACCTTGCAGTTTAATTGAATACTATTTTTAATACATAAATTAAATACTATTGAATGGAATACTTATGACAGGGCCTCAGGAGTTCCTGAGGACATGTGCCCATGGTGGTTGGGGTACAGTTACATTTTAGAGAGACATAATACATCAACCAATACATGTAAGATTTACATTGGTTTGACAGAAAAAGGCAGTACAACTTGAAGCTAGTGAGGAAGGGGTGGAGACAGAGGGAGGGCCTTCCAGGTTATAGGTAGATTCAAAGATTTTCTGATTGGCAGTTGGTTTATTCAAAGACCTGGAATCAGTAGAAGGGAATGTCTGGGG
>CAUYQU010044898.1:0-10867 GCA_963574635.1 Cheracebus regulus
CAAGGCGCTCTGTCAATGACAAGGCTCCTCCTGGCCTGGGAGGTGTCTCCAGGGAAGACACCGGCGTTGGGGCTCCTACCCGCCCTGTCTCCAGCGGCTCTGCACACTGACAGGGACCGGGAAAGGTGGGAGAGACACTGAGCCCAGTGAATCCTCTCTATCGAAGGATTCAGGAAGCAGAAAACTCAACTCCGCTCCACTCGACATACATATGCGTTTCTGCTTCCTTGTCTATTATATCTACACATTATATATGATTTGCATTTTGACATTGTACCTTGAATAAACAAAACATCTATTTTCAATATTTTAAAATGCACTAAAAGAATCACCAAGAATGGCCGGGCACGGTGGCTCACGCCTGGAATCCCAGCACTTGGATCACCTGAGGTCAGGAGTTTGAGACAAGCCTGACCAACAACCAACACAGTGAAACCCTTTCTCTACTAAAAATACAAAAATTAGCCATGTGTGGTGGTGGGTGCCTGTAATCCCAGCTACTTGGGAGGCTGAGGCAGGAGAAGCGGGAGGCGGAGGTTGCAGTGAGCCAAGATCACACCACTGCGAGAGCAGTGTCCGCCTAGGCGACAGAGACTCTGTCTCAAAAAAAAGAAAATCACCAAGGAGAAATATTCCACACAAAGGAGGAAAGAGTGGGAATGCAGAATTCCGCTGGGGCTCCTCCATCCTGTTGGGTGCCTCATCGGCCACTGCCGCAGAGGGGCTAAACTCTCCCTTCCTGTCCCCGCCCCCCGCCCGCCCCTCTCGTGGGCACCTGGGCTGGGTGTGGCCTCCAGGGCCTCTCAGGTAGACTCCCAAAGCTGTTGAATACAGAGAATGAAGTGTGCAGAGCTCACAGGGCAGCGCCCAATAGTGGCCTCAGAAGGCCTGACCGCCTGTTCCTGGGCTCTCCAGATGGCTTTGGGTCCTAACCATCTTCCAAACCTAAGCCTCCCATTTCCATTCTATGAGCCCCTGGTATCATTCCAATTCCTTTTTTTTTTCTTTATAACAGATTGTTTTCATTACTTGTTGCTGTAAAGATCCTAGCTGATATGAATTCAGTACCAGGAGTGGGTATTGCAAATTATGGAGAAGAGGAGAGATAAGGAATATCTGCGATTGGTTATCTGCCTTAGAGAAGGGAGGAGAGAGCAAATGCTCTGATGATATTCAGAGATGGGAATGGAGCAGCCCAGGGAATTTGGTAATTAGTTTGCCAGGAGGTGCCTGGGATGTCATGCCCACTGCAAGCCTGGTTGTCAAAGACTATGTTTCTTCCATCTTGAAATTGTATGGGTACGGGAAATCCAAGGCCATAGATGGATGGCTGCTTTTAATGGCAATGAAAAACTTAGAGAATTAGAAGTTCAAATCTCTAAAGTCTGAATTCAAGCCACACGCTGAAACCTAAAGACTTCCTGGAACCATGCAGAATTTCCTCCCTTACAGATGCAAGGCCAGGATAGCTGAAAACCCAACTTAAGAATCTCAGCCTTTGGCTGGGCGCAGTGGCTCACGCCTGTAATCCAACCACTTTGGGAGGCCTAGGCGGGTGGATCGCTTGAGTCCAGGAGTTCAAGACCAGCCCAAATGACATGGCGAAACCCCTATCTCTACAAAAAATACAAAAACTAGCCAGGAGTGGTTGCATGTGCCTGTAGTCCCAGCTACTAGGGAGGCTGAGGCGGGAGAACTGCTTGAACCAGGACCTGGGAGGCAGAGATTGCAGTGAGACAATATCACTCCAGCCTGGGCTACAGAGCGAGATTCCATCCAAAAAAAGAGACCCTAAAATACATAGAGCTGGCTGAAGACACAGGGCCGACCCCGTTATGTGTGTATGAGGCCACTGATTAAAGTGTTACCTGTCATCAGGTGTCGCCAATTCGTGGGAAAGCTCCCTTCATGTGACCTCCATGAGACTTATTTTTTGATTGTTCATCTTGGACTCCAAAGGCTGATGGTATTTTTTTTCAATGTGATCCTTTGAAATAGTTCTAACTACAACTCTTCACATAGTGGCAGTGGAAATACCATGGATATTAAAAACTAAAGCATTTCCTAATCTGTGGGGTCCAGATTAGGAAGACTTGTATTAGGAAAATGATTACTTAAACAAAAAAAAATCAGGCCAGGTGCAGCAGCTCACACCTGTAATCCCAGAACTTTGGGAGGCTGAGGTGTGTGGATCACCTGAGGTCAAGAGAGTTCAAGACCAGCCTGGCCAACATGGTGAAACCCCATCTCTACCAAAAATGCAAAAAGTAGCCAGGCGTGATGGCACATGCTTGCAATCCCAGCTACTCAGGAGGCTGAGACAGGAGAATTGCTTGAACCCAGGAGGCGTGGGTTGCAGCAATCAGAGATTTCGCCACTGCACTCCAGCCTGGGTGACAGAGCAAGGCTCCGTCTCAAAAAAAACATTCAGAACCAATGAATTGTACATTTAAAAAAGGAAGAAGAAAAAAATCCAGGATGTCCTGTGCTGGCCACTTCCTGGGGCCCTCAGTGAGTTCCTTTTAAAAAGGTGGGCTTAGGGAGACAGACGCCAGCCTGGAAGCAGGCAGGAAACCCCAGCCTTTCTGCTGTGGTCCAGCTGGACTGACCCCCTCATCGCAGCAGGAGAGCCCTGCAGGGTTGAAGCAGGAGGGTGACCGGGGTGACTCTTCACTGTAAGAGTGCATGTCCCTCTACATGAGAGCGAGTGGGGCCAGGGCAGAGGCGCAGAACAACGGAGACAGCAGCTGGTCCAGGAGGCAGAATGGTGGAGGGTCGCAGGCAGCTGGGCGGTGCATCCTGGAGGTTGCCTGGAGAGAGCTTCCTGGTGAACTGGCATGAAGAGAAGAATCACAGACCAGTGGTGGTGCCATTTCTGGAGGTGGGGAAGGGTACGTGGAGGAGCCAGCAAGGCTGGGAAGGAAATCAGGGGCTGCGTCTGGGACATGGCAGGGTTGAGATGTCACGAAGACAGCAAATAGAGCTATGGTCGCCGCAAATAGAGCTATGGACTGGCGACCTTGGTGTTTGAGTGGGAAGCCCCCCTCCTCCACCTACCCTACTTCTCAAGCCAGGCCACTAGGGATAAAACACACACAGGTCCCTGGAGAGGAGGAACGCAGCGGATGGCGCCTCCTGAGCCCTCCTGGAGAACCTGTCCTTAAGTAGGCCAGGCAGAGGGAGAGCCCCTGCACTGCCCCCCACACCAGCCCAGCTGTGCAGAGGCGCCTTGGCGAGCGAGTGGCATCTGTGTAGCACCGTCTTGGTGTTTGGGCAAGGAGCTGGAGAAACCCTGCCTGCCTCGGTTCAGACGTCTCTACTGCACCCACTCACTGCAAATCCAGAGTGATTAGCTTCCAGGTTCTCAGTGTACCCCACATTGTTAAAGCCAGGGGTTCGGGGTGACTAGGAAGGACTGAAGGGCAGGGATCAGGCTTGAAGAAACATGTTAAATTGCTAAATAGTCTGATTCTAGCAGTGTCAAAGTCCCTTTGTGATCCAGTGAGTTGCTCCAGGCACACACCATCTGCCACTACAGGACGCAAGCTGGACAGGCAGCGTGACAGTGACCAGCTTCCCAGGTAGGAAGGTCCCACGGGGGTGCTACACTGCCTTAGGTTTATTAAGCTGTGTCTGGGTCCACCACATGACGTCCCTGCTCCCATGCCTAAGCTGCTAAAGGAAAAGATGGTGTTTAATTTCAATGGGGTGAGTGCTGCCCGGCCGTCCTGTTTTTTACCGTCTTCCAGTGCATTCCCTTCTACGTCCACCCCAAACGCTCGACCCAGCACTTTGGGACTGAGGCAGGAGGATGGCTTGAGCCCGGGAGTTTCAGACTAGCCTGGGCAACATAGTAAGACTTTGTCTCTACAAAAAGTAAACAAAAATGAGCCAGGCATGGTGGCACACACCTGTAGTCCCAGCTACTTGAGGGATTGAGGTGGGAGATCAAGGCTGCAGTGAGCTATGATTGTGCCACTGTACTCCAGCCTAAGTGACAGAGTAAGACTCTGTCTCAAAAGAACAAAATTAGGTGAGAGCAACCTAAACTTCCTCCCGAACCACTTACAATGTGCCTGTCCCCTTCCTCTCTTGCGCCCCAATCCCTCCCACACCATCAACCAGCCATCCCTCTCACCTGTCTTCCATCTCACCTCTCTGGATTTGTTTCCACTCAACACATAACTCTGCACAAACCCCTCCCTATGGCCATGGCATCCCCTGCCCACTCCTTGCGTCTTGCCAGCCTTGCTTCCTGAGAACTAGTCTATGCGGGCAGTGTCTGTATCTTCACCTCCCCCTGGTATTTTACAGTTCTATCATACAGACACATAGTTCAGAGCCAATATAAGACACCTAACAAAAAGCCCCCTACACCTGCCAATTCCCCCTCCCAAAAGGGAACATTTAGAAATCCTTCTGCTGAGTGTCTTGGTATGTGTTATGTGTCTCCAAATGATGGGCTCACATGGGCTTCTGCCTTCATTTTTCAGTTTCGGTCACTGTACTGACTTCCTACCAGAGGCTGAGATTCAGCTTGTTCACTCCACATGTACACAAAGCTCCTACCTGCAGTATACACCTGCCCTTATGAAGGCCACGAAAGCGGGTACACTCCACTGAGCTGGCGGGGGGGACAGTGGGAGGGGGTGTCAATGACAGTTCTCTCCTGCACAACCTGTCACCTTCCAGAGGACTAATCATTGCCTTCCTCCGCCCCCACCCACACCAGGCTACGTCCTGCACTCTATCACCCAGGCTGGAGTGCAGTGGTACAATCATGGCTCACAGCAGCCTCAACCTCCCAGGCTCAAGCCATTCTCTTGCCTCAGCCTCCCAAGTAGCTGGGAACAAAGCATGCGCCACCACACTTTATTTTTCGTAGAGATGGGGTCTGCCTATGTTGCCCAGGCTGGTCTTGAACTCCTGGGCTCAAGCATTCCTCCTGCCTCAGCTTCCCAAAGTGCTGTGATTACAGGTGTGAGCCACTACACCTGGCCAATGTGGGCCTATTTTCACCCATTATCCTGGGCATTTAATGAGTCATTTCAATCCAGAAACCCTTACCATCAGTTTCAGGTAATTTTCATAATTAAAAAAAATTTCTCCCTAACTCTGTTGTCCATTTTCTTTTCCTGCAGTTCCCATTTACAGATGCTCAACTTCTTAAATTGGTTCCCTACTTTTCTTTTGAGACAGGGTCTTGCTGTGTCACCCAGGCTGGAGTGTGGTGGCACGATCTCGGCTCACTGCAACGTCCACCTCCTGGACTCAAGCAATTCACCTGCCTCAGCTCCCTGAGTAGCTGGGATCACAAGCACGAGCCACCACACCCAGCTCATTTTTGTATATTTTGTAGAGATGGTTTTTGCCATGTTGGCCAGGCTGGTCTTGAACTCCTGAGCTCAAAACAATTCACCGCTTCAGCCTTCCAAAGTGCTGGGATTACAGGCACAAGCTACCGTGTTGAGCCTCTACTTTTCAATCTTTGTTTTTGCTCTATTTTCTAGATTCTTAACTTATTCTTTTAACAATTCTACTGGGTTTCTTTCATACTTTCTCCAAAAATTTTTTTTTGCCTTTTTTTTTTTTGAGATGGAGCCTCATTCTGCATCCCGGGTTCAAGCGATTCTCCTTCCTCAGCCTCCCAAGTAGCTGGGATTACAGGCGTGTGCCGCCATGCCTATCTAATTTTTTTATTTTTAGTAGAGGTGAGGTTTCACCATACTGGCCCAGGCTGGTCTCGAACTCCTGACCTCAGATGATCTACCCACCTCAGCCTCCCAAAGTGCTGGGATTACAGGTATGAGCCACCACACCCGGCCCCAAATATTCTTTTATACATATCTAACCTGCTACTCCATGGAATGCACTACCTCCTCTCATTCTCTGAATGTATTAAAGATATTTGGATGTTTTCTTCTCCCTGTACAGACAGTTTGCTCCAAGCCAATTCTTCAGTTTTGACCTCTAGCCTTCATCTTAGGGGCCGTGTTCAGATGTTTGATGATCCCAGTGCCTCCAGGATCGCTGCTGCCTCCTTCTTGTTCTTTGCCCTTAAGAGTAAACACACACACACAGAGAGATAGCCTTTTACTGCCCTTATAGTGTGGTTTCAGAAACCATAGCGAATATATACATCTTAGCCCTCAAATTCTTCACTCACATTTTAGGCCACAGCGGCCTGCTTCTCACCTCATGGAAACTGATCAGCTAACATCAACTGACCTTGACAGTGCCAGTTAAACACCTGTCCAGCCCTGTTTTAGTTGGTCTCTGTACTGCACTGGCTGCCGAAGATCCCCTTTTCCTGAGTTCCCTCCTGTCCGGAGCTCGGTGGTGCCCATCACAAGGCTTCCTCTCTTCACCCCAAGCCTCGTGTCCGCCAGCCTTGCTTCCTGGGCCTCTGCTCTTCCCATCCTCTATACTCTATCGGACTGACTTGGCAAAACCTTCCAACTTCACCGCCACCTATACACCGACAACTCTAAAGTCCCCATGTCCTGCCAGGCTCTTTGCTGCAGGACAGATGTGTTCACCCAACAGCCTCCTGGACGGTTCCACTCAACATGCTGAAAACCAAACTGATGGCTGCGTTTACACAAACCTGCTACAGCCCCCGTTTTCCCTGTCTCCATGAAGACAACCTCTACCACTGTCTCCCTATGAGGATCCCAGTACTCCAGAAATCCTGCTGAGTCTACCTTCTAAACATCAAGAGCAGTTTTCCAAATGTAGTGTGCATCACCACCACTTGTCAGGCTTGTTATGCACCAACAGCTGGGCCTCAGCCCTAGAGTTTCTGATCCTCTAAGCCTGGGGTGAGGACTGAACATTTTTATTTCTCCCAAGTTCCCCAGTGATGTTGCCGCTGCTTGCCTTGAGAACCACTGATCTTCGCCTCCATTCCCGTGAGGTGACCACGGCTCGCAGCCTCAACCTCCTGGGCTCAAGCAATCCTCCTGTCTTGGCTGGATTCAGTGCTGGGACACAGGCGTGAGCCACTGCGCCCCGCCAAGGTCTCATTTTTGATGTCCCAATTCCCACCAGAGACATCACGTCTCATAATCTGCCTCCTGTGTCATGTGAACAGTGACAGTGCTATAGGAAAGAGTAAACTGGAAAAAGAGAAAGTCCAGAACAACAGTGCTGACCCAGACATCACGCCATACGTGGTGTGCCAGTGCTATGGTGCCTGTTTAATTGAAATCTTGTAATAAAAGTTTAAATACATAAAATGTTTTTTTATCAAAAGAACATCTCCCACTTCCCCGACTGGCTGCTTCCAGAGGGGAGGCAAGTGGAGACTGGCTGTCTGCAGGGAGTGGAGAAACGGCAGGTCCAGCCCGGGCTGGTTTCCTCTTCCTCAGAAAGTGCTGTGGGTGAACCCAGAGTCTTGGGGAGCCAGAGCCCCCTCGCTGGCTTTCTTTGCCTGGGGTCCTCGGCAAGCTGCTCTGCACTGCAGAGAGTGCACCTTGGCCTCAGAAGACAAGGAAGAGCAGGGCCTCGTGCCGCGGCAGCACGATGTTCTCCACGGTGCGCTCCATGGCGCGCACCTGCTCCGGGGAGGCCGTCAGGAACGCCAGGGGCCCGATGCGCTGCTCCGCACAAGAGTGGCAAAGGTAGCCCCCCTTGTTCTCCTTCCTGTTGCTCTGCGGTGATGGACAAGAAAGAGGGCTAAGGGGAACAACCAAAGAACAAGGATTTTCCAGCCAAAAGCGTGGCGTTATCGTCACAGCTGCCCAGGGACAAGGCATTCAGATTCTGATGTTTTCAGGGGGGCACACGCCCTTGGAGTAACACCTCCCACAGCACCACCATCTCGGTGGGCTCGACACCTCCAAATTCCCTGAGTGCAGAAACAGCCATTTGTCCACTCGAGATAAAGAACCAAGAAAAGCTGCGTGGGGACCCCGGGGAACAGCTACCCCACTAAGCGTGTGGCATAACCCAGCCTCCCAGACCTGTGGCTTCAGCACGGCCAGGCAGCACCGTGTGCCCTGACCGCTGACCCCAGGGCTGACCGCATACCTCTCATGCCTCTTATGTGAAAAGCCCCTAATAAAGGATCACACAGATCTCTCTTATCTCCCTCACCACAACCCAGATAAGCACACAGCTCACAAGCAAAAAATGCAAATGGCTGAATTAAGTTCCACAGATAGCGGACGTACGTAGGTTATGGGCAGCTTCTTCATGGTGAGGACGGTGTCAACAGGGATGGCATTGTTGCACTGTCCCACGCAGCAGCGCACCACGCCTGTTTTTAAGACACTGCTTGTCAGCTCTGCTTGCAAGAAGTACTCCTGAGAAGGAAAGGGTGAGAAAGAGAATCATGGAGATACCTCCACTAGGGTCTACCTGGAGACGCTGACAGCTACAGCTGAGAACACTTTAGACGCACTGTAAGTCCCAGAAAGCGAAAAACACCGACTGCCCCATTCTCCCTTAGTTTCTCTAACTTTTCCCTGCCTCCAAAGTTATCAACAGTCCAACTGACAGTCCAATTGCTTTTTAAATATATACATACATATTTAACAGATAAACATGCAAAACTATTGCCTGTAATGGCATTTGCAGAATATTTCTGCATTTTATTTTATGCTAACACATCCCCAGCTCAATCTTCAGAAAATTATGTGTGTATTCACATTACAATCCAGGTAGGCAATGCAGAGGACCTGAGGAAACCTGACCAAACATCCCTGCACACTTCCACCACCCTGTGCTGCTGGCTGTGCTAGTGAGCAAATGACAGCCTCACTAAGCCTGTGTCTTTATCCATCAATGCAGGTGGCACAGTGCCTGCTTCAGGTGGCTGCTGAGAAGAAGAAACCCCACACTGCATGCAAAGCACTCATGCCTGGAGCGCGGGGGGCACCCAGAGGAAGCGTTGCAAGGACAGGTGCTGCCAACTTCACTGCTGTCCCGTGGGCTCCGCATCACCAACTGATACACTAGCAGGACTGCAAGTATTTGCTGCCCAGGAAATGATGGTTTCATGTTTTCTGTATTAGGACTGGCTATTGGTCAAATTGTTCTACAATCTGTGTCCTACATTTTGATTTATCTGGTCTTTTTTTAGAGGACCTGCCTACTTGCTGTGAAAAAGAATAGAAAACCATGCACACACTCAAGTTATGGCCAACAAGTACTAACAGCTGACAAGGTGAAGTCCTGCCTGAAGTCACAGATTTTGCTGAAGTCCCTTCGACTATCATCTCAATTTCCTTCCCTAGAGACAGCCACGACTGTGACCCTGGCAAGGTCCCTCCCACCCACTGTGAAACAGCTCCTCGTTTACACATGTGTCCAAGACATAGGTCTCATTTTATAGGTGTCTATTTACATGGATATTACACTTCTGGCTTCCTCCTCACGAGTTGTTCTAAAATGCCACAGGGGACTCAATCACAGCACTTTCTTGTATTTTATTTACACATTCCCTTGCTATGGTTACTCGGTTGTACCCACACTATTTCCAACAGTGCAGCAATAGACATCCTTGTACCTGACTCCCTGTCCACTGCACAGGGCTCTCCAGGGCTGGGCTCTCAAACCGTTTCTGACGCCATCACCATAATAATGCTATACACACATACGCACACATGGAAGAAAAAACTTCACACAACATGATTTAACCTAACATACAATGTTCTCTCATTTCTTTAGATTTTATGCCATTTCGTTCCTTTTAAGCTGCTTATAACCCACTAGATTAGCTGTTTTTATTTATATAAATTTAAGGGGTGGGGGTCACACCTGTAGTCCCAGTGCTTTGGGAGACAGAGGTGGGAGGATCCCTTGAGCCCAGGAGTTCGAGACCAGCCTGGACAATATGGTGAAACCCTATCTCTACCAAAAATACAAAAATTAGCCAGGCATAATGGTACACGCCTGTAGTCTCAGCTACTCAGGAGGCTGAGGTTGCAGCGAGCTGAGATCGTGCCACTGCACTCCAGCCTGGGCAACAAAGCAAGACCCTGTATCTAAACAAACAAACAAAAAGAATCTAAGATTCTGTGACACTAAGAAGCTGTCTTTGGCCGGGCATAGTGGCTCAAGCCTGTAATCTCAGCACTTTGGGAGGCCAAGGGGGATGGATCACTTGAGGTCAGGAGTTCGAGACCAGCCTGGCCAACATGGTTGGTCTCTACTAAAACTACAAAAATTAGCCAGGCCTGTAATATCAAGCTACTCCAAGGCTGAGGCCTGAGAATTGCTTGGGAGGTGGAGGTTGCAGTGAGCCAAGTGATATCACACCACTGCACTTAAGCCTGAGCTAGAGAGAGATTGTCTCAAAAAAAAAAAAAAAAAAAAACCTGTCTTTGACCAACTAACTTTAACTTCATGTCACTTCACACCACAACAATGTAATAATTTCCTTCACTTTCTCAAAACTTAAACAAATGAACAAACTGGCTTCTGGTGATTCTATTAGCTGTGTTTTCTAAGAGGGGAGGGGTTAGAGAAAAAGAAAGTTGCCCTACTCTTGCCTACTCTTGGTTATATGTGAGATGAAGGGGCTTGTCATTCTAGGCAGCACAGGAAATAATGGCTCGCTTTTTGTCTCCAAAAAAACGGCTCTACCATTTTCAACATGCTCTCCTAGGCCCTGAACTACTGCCCAACTCGGGATCTTCATTATCCCCATGGCCTTCCCTCCTGGGCAGAGACTGGACTCAGACACTTCTGAAACAAGATGTCCCCAAATTCACAGGCTGTGATCACAAAAAAAAAAAAAAAAAAAAAAAAGGCCAGGAATGGTTGCACACGTCCCTCAAAACAAAGCAATCAGAGGCAAAGCCAGGGGGATAACTAAAATCCAAAAGTAAAAAACCCCCATGCCCAACATGGTACAACCACG
>CAUYQU010044899.1:0-20276 GCA_963574635.1 Cheracebus regulus
AATGGGAAAAATTTTTTTGCAATCTATCCATCTGACAAAGGGCTGATATCCAGAATCTACAAAGAACTAAAATAGATTTACAAGAAACAAACAAACCAACCCATCCAAAAGTGGGCAAAGGATATGAGCAGACACTTTTGAAAAGAAGACATATATGAGGCCGACAAACATGAAAAAATGCTCATCATCACTGATTATTAGAGAAATGCAAATCAAAACCACATTGAGATACCACCTCACACCAGTTAGAATGGTGATCATTAAAAAATCTGGAGACAACAGATGCTGGAGAAGATGTGGAGAAATAGGAACACTTTTCACTGTTGGTGGGAGTGTAAACTAGTTCAACCATTGTGGAAGACAGTGTGGCTCTTCCTCAAGGACCTAGAAATAGAAATTCCATACGACCCAGCAATCCCATTAATCAGTATATACCCAAAGGATTATAAATCACTCTATTATAAAGACACATGAACACGTATATTCATAGCAGTACTGTTTACAATAACAAAGACCTGGAACTGGAACCCAAAAGTCTATCGACAATAGGCTGGACAAGGAAAATGTGGCACATATACACCATGGAATACTATGCCACCATAAAAAATGATGAGTTCGTGTCCTTGTAGGGACATGGATGAATCTGGAAACCATCATTTTCAGCAAACTGACTCAAGAACAGAAAATCCAACACCGCATGTTCTCACTCATAGGCAGGTGATGAACAATGAGAACACATGTACACAGGGAGCGAAGCATCACACACTGGGGTCTTTTTGCAGGGGCAAGGGAGGGGCAAGGGATGGACAGCTGGGGGTAGGGAGGTTGGGGAGGGATAACATGGGGAGAAATAACCAATGTAGGTGACAGGGGGATGGAGGCAGCAAACCACATTGCCATGTGTGTACCTATGCAACAGTCCTGCATGATCTGCACATATATGCCAGAACCTAAAGTACAATAAAAATAAAAGTATATGAATGAGAAATAAGTGTGATTTCTACATGGCTTCAGAAAAATATGACAGTGTACAATTTATGGCTTTAAATTATCTGTGCAAGATTCACAGGATAGCAATTATGACACATAGCTTCCGTACCAGTTTTAACAAAACATCCTATAAAACTCATGTATTGAGCCTTATGAGAAATGGATCCACCAAATATTTAATATTTCATGCTCTCTATTGATTTTTTTTGCTTCCAGAATGTCAGTGTCAAAATGCATTATGTTATTTTTAATTGCCTTCATTAGTACATTAAAAGGTTTAATACAACCCTCAATAAGCAACACCAAACAATCCAGTTGGAGTCACCACTCCACAATGGAAATCAAGAGAGTGGCTTACTTGGTTTAAAACAATCAAGAAAATAATGCATTATTGAAATACTTTAAGGGCATATTTTATTATTCCACCTTTTCTTTCATTAGTGCCATGTGCTAAATGCAATTTATGTTTTTGTTTATTTAATCCAAAAATGACTAGGAAGAAGTAAAACAGTTAAAATGTATGGCATTCTTTTTACACTAAATAAATAATATTTTTTCTTATTTTCTAACTAAATGTTTCAGCCCTACTACCTAATGAATGTGTATAAGAAGTATACTTATTATATTGATGACTGTTTGTTGATTCCTATTATATTGATGACTATTTGTTGACTTTTTTAATATTAGCTTTTCTATATTTTACAAAGTTAAATGGATAGAAAATGGCTATGTGGTCACTTTCATTTTATTAAAGTATCAATAAAGAAAGAGAATTTTCCATCAGACTCCTGATGTTACTTATTATATTATAGCATGAACAAAAGTTTTCTTGTCATTTTGTTTTTGTTTTCCAAGTTTTATTTATATATTGTATAAAAGATATTTTTCTTTTAACCATATATCAATATACTGTGTTGGAGTTTTGCTGTGATGCCTTACTTATATTAAGGGCTTCAAATAAGGCAAAGTTGATTTTTATTTTTTTATTGCACAAATTTTACTTATGTGAATTATTCCAATAATAATGTTAAAACTAAGCATAAATGAATCAGATTAAAATGAATGTATTATACAAATTCAATTAGAATATTCTAGCTTCTGAGTAATTGTGTGTCATTGAAACTGTTCAAGAATTATAACTGTCTAAAATTTCAGTGACAGCTCAGTGGTTAAGTGCTTATTCGAACATATATGGATTAGTTATTAATTCATCACTTAATTTAAAATGAGAGAGCTCTCATTGTTGCGTACATACATGCGTAAGTCTCAGTTACAATTTAGTCAAAATAAAATCTACCATTAAATGGGTGTCCAAAGTCTTTAGGACATGATTATGCAATAATGGATATCAAGAGTTTGGCATAGAACTAACAATCAATCAGGTGGTCATTTATTAGACACCTAATTTGTACCAGTTTGTACCCACTAGCCTATTAGAATTTTATCTAATGTAAAAGGGGACATTCTCTAATTTTAATTACTGTGCACTCATAGATCAATTGTGAAATATGTTGGGGTGAAGTAGATCATAGGCTTTATCCTTTTGGCAGGATGACAGATGAGGTACTTTGAGAGTTACTCACATTGAAATATAAAAAACACATTAGTTTTCATGCCATTATAAGTTCACAAAAAAACAGAAATGTATAAAACTATGTATAAATACCATGCAGACAGGCACACACACACACGCACAGACATATAATTTATATATATATATACATATATATATGTATATGTATATGTATATATATAGAACAGTTAGGTAAAGTAAAATCAGGAGATGAAATGGGAGAAAAACTTGATTTTTCGTGGGACAGATGGCAATAAATCCCTGGAATTCAGAAACTAGGAGTTGAGCCTAGTCTCTTTGAATCAAGAAACAAAACTGAACTTGAAAATTTAGCATCAAGCTAAGACACTCAAAGGATACTAAACTGGCTCTAGCTTGGTAATAGCCCTTGGATTGAGAAACAGGAAATTAATGAAATAATATCAGATTGAGGACCCCAGGATTCTCAAAACTTATGTTCAGCTAAATATGGGTTCATTGTCAAATACAGCTAAACACAGGGAAGCAAGCCACCACAAATGAGTCATTAGAAATAACAAACTGGTTCAGACACTTATAGACATTAAATCTCAAATAATTCAATAAATATATGAAATACCAATGAAAGTTTATCCATGTTGTTGCAAATGGTAGGACCTCTTTCTTTTTTGAGGCTAAATAATATTTCATTGTATATGTAAGCATATATCTATAATAATTTATTCATTCATTAATGGACACTCAGATTGTTTCTGTGTCTCAGCTATTATCAATAATACTGCATTGAACATGGGAGTGCAGATATCTATATAAAGTGGTGATTTCATTTCCCTTAGGTTTATATACACAGAAGAGGCATTGCCAAATCATATGGTAGTTCTATTTTTAATTTCTTTAGGAAACTCCATACTGTTTTCCACTTTAACTGTCCCAATCTGCATTCTCACCAAGAGTGTACAAAAGTTTTCTCTTTTCTACATCCTTGCCAATACTTATGTTTTTTTTTTTTTTTTAACAATAGGTGATGTAAGAAATGTGAGGTCATAGCTCACTCATTGTGGCTTTGAGTTGCATATCCCTGATGATTATTGAGGTTGAACTTTTTTTTTCCATATACTTGAAAGAAAGTTTTTTCATATACTGGAGAGAAGGGATATGTTATGGTCAAAGGAAACTATCAGGCAAATGGCAGAATGTTCAATGGAAATTCTATGAGCAAGTTGGGTGCCTATATTCAGCATTCTTAAAGAAAATAAATTTCAACCAAAAAATTTATATTCTGTCAACTAAGCTTCATAAACATAGCAGAAATAAGATCTTTTTCAGATAAACAAGTGCTAAGAGAATTTACTACCACCTGACCTGCCTTCCAAGAGGTTCTTAAGGGAGTGCTAAACATGGAAACAAGAGACCTTACTGGCCATCACAACAGACTTAATTGCATAAATCATTGACTTTATAAAGCAGCTACACTGTCAAGTCTGCATAACAACCAGCAAACGATAAAATGATAGGGTTAAATCTACACATATGAACATAACATTGAACATAAACGGGCTAAACACCTCAGTTAAAAAGCAGAGTGGCAAATTGAATAACAAAGCAAGACCCAACTCTGTGCTATTCTTAAGAGAATCATCTCACATCCAGTGATATTCATAATTTCAAAGTATAGGGATGGAGAAAAATCTACCAAATGAATAGAAGCAAAAAAGGGCAGGGCTTGCTATTCTAATTTCAGACAAAAGAGATGTTAAACCAACAACAATCCAAAGTGACAAAGAAGGGCGTTAGATAATGATGAAGTGTTTGATTTAGAAGAAGACTAAACTGTCCAAATATATATGCACCCAACACAGGAACACCAAGAATCATAAAACAAGTTCGTAGAAACCTACAAAGATACTTAGATAACCAAACAATAATAGTGGAAGACTTCAACATCCCACTGACATTATAAGACATATCATTGAGGCAGAAAACTAACAAAGATATTTGGGATCTGAACTAGACACTTGGCAAAATGGCCATAACAGACATCTACAGAACACTCCATCTAACAACAAATAATTTATATTCTTATCTTCACATAGCACATACTATAAAATCAACCACATGATCAGTCATAAAATAATTCTTAGCAACAACAACAACAACAAAGAAACACACTGAAACACCCACCACACTCCTGAACTACAGCCCAATACAAATAGAAATCAGTAATCAGAAGAGCTCTCAGAACCATAGAATTACATGAAAATAAAACAACCTTTTCATGAGTGACTTTGGGGTAAATAATGAAATTAAGGCAGGAATCAAGTAATTATTTGAAACTAATAGAAGAAAAGATATAGTAGAATCCCTGGAACACAGCTAAAGCAATGTTAAGAGTAAAACTTGTAGTAGAACATGCCCACATCAAAAAGCTAGAAAGCTCTCAAATTAAAAACATAACATCACAGTGGAGGAACTAGAAAAACAAGAGCAAGCAAACCTCAAAACCAGCAGAAGCAAATAAATACCAAGAATCATAGTTTAACTGAATGAAATTGAGATGTGAAAAACAATACTAAAGTTCAATGAAAAAATTATTTTTTAAAGAATAAATAAGATTTATAGACTGCTATCTAGACTAATAAAGAAAAAGAAGGAAGATCCAAATAAACACAATCAGAAATGAAATGATAAAACAACATTACCATCTACCCTACAGAAATACATAAAAAAACCTTCAGAGACTATAACAATTTCCTCTATGCACACCAACTAGAAAACCTAGAAAAATATTGAATTTTATCAAAAGCCTTTTCTGCATCTATTGAGATGACCATTTGGTTTGCATTTGTAGTTCTGCCTTTGTGATGAGTCATATTTATTTACTCATGTATGTTCAAAGAACCTTGCATCCCAGGGATAAAGCCTACTAGATTGTGGTGAATTTTTTAGAGCAAGTGGATAAGCTCCTGTAAACATTTCACCTCCCAAGATTGAGCTAGAAAGAAATGGAAACCTTGAATAGACCAGCAACAAGTTGCAAAATTAAATTCAGGGTCAGAGGAATATACAGCCAAAATGTACCAGATGTATAAGAACTTCTGGTATAAATTCTACTGAAACTATTCCAAAAAATTGAGAGGAGACCCTTCTCTACCTCATTCAAGAAGGTTAGCACATTCTGGCAGACAAGACAAAAAAAAGAAAACTTCAGGCCAATATCCCTGATAAACATACCTTCAGAAATCCTCTACAAAATGCTAGCAACAAAATTCAGCAGGGCATCAAAAAGTTACTTCACCACAATAACATGTATGCCAAACTCCTGTGACATGTGATATACCTATATAACAAACAGGCACATGTACCTTCTGAAACAAAAATAAAAGTTAGAAAGAAAAATTTAAAAATAAATAAAAATACAAAATAAACACTACAGCTGTTTGAAAATATAAAACAAAATTCATTATTTATCTATTTGTGTATCTATATCTATCAAATAGAATTTTGGAGCTTTAAAGTACAATAGCTAAAATAAGAAATTGAAAACATAATTAGAGGAGGTTAGTAGCAGATTTGATCAGAAGGAAGACAGAATCTGCGAACTTGAAGATAAGACCACTGAAATTATCTAATCTGAAGGGTGGGAAGAAAAAAGAATAAAAACGACTTAAAGGATCTGTTGGCCAACATCATTGGACCAATATATACATTGTGAAGTTCAAAACAAAGAAGATGGAAAAGAGCAAAAAATAAAAAGTTTGAAAAAATATTTATGACCAAAATTTCCCCAAGATTGAGAAAAGACAAGAATTTACACATCCAAGAAGTTAAAAAAATCTTCAAGTAGGATAAACTCAAAGAGATTCATACCCAAATATATTATAGTCAAATTGTTGGAAGGTAAAGACAAAATCTTGAAAGCATCAGGAGAGAAGTGTTTCCTCATATACTAGAGATCTTCAAAAAAGACTGACAGCTGACTTCTAATAAAAGTCTATGGGGACCAGAAGTCAGTAGAATAACATTTCTAAGGAAAGAAAAAAACAAAAATGTAGACTAAGAGTTATATATTAGCTAAACTATCCACACAAGAATGAAGGAGAAATTAAGATATTTACAGGTAAACTAAAGCTAAGGCAGCATAGAAATAAAGCCTCACATCTATTATCAATTAATTTTTTAGGAATGTGCCAAGACATGTCAATGGAGAATGACATGAGTAGTCTCTTAAACATATGGTGCTGAGAAAATTGGATGGTCACAGGCAAAAAAATGAAGTTGGATCCTTCTTTGCACCATATACAATAATTAACTCAAAATAAATCAAAGAAGACCTACAATAAAGAACTTAAACTGTAAAACTTTAGAAGAAAATGCAATGAGAAATTTTAATGACCTTGGATTTGGCAATGAATTTTAATATTTATACAATTATGTATATGACATCAAAAACACAGATCACAAAAGAAAAAAACAGGTAAGATTTCAGTTGAAATGAAAACAGTTGGATTTCATTAATGTAAAAAACTTTTGGGTATCAAAGAACATTATGAAGAGTGAAAACAACTCACAGAATGGGATAAAATATGTGCAAATCGTATATCTGATAAGGGATTAAATGTGTAAATGTTCTTATACTTGTTACCTACATTTAAAAAAATAAAAGTAGAGAAGGTACAACTAAATATTATTAGAAATGGAAAACAGGACCCATGTACAGACCAGCATAGACTAAAAGAGAATGACATTGTGACCGTGAATTTTAAAACTTGCATAACATTGAAATGTTTCCAGGAAGATAAAATTAACCTAAATTGACTAAAAAATATCAGAAAGCTCAGGTTGTTATATAACTATTAAAATATTAAACAATAAAGAGTCAATCTGCAGTCTCCAGAAAGAGGCTTAGATGTTTTCTTAGAACAGTTCTATTTAACTTTCAAGAGTAAATTATTCTCAAGCTTGAAGCTCTTATGGACAGTAAAGAGTGTAAACCTGTCAACTTATTTAGAGATATCGGTAAAATTTTGATACTAAATCAATAAGGACAACCAGAGAAAAAAGCTTTTAGTTTTGTCAAGTATATCTACTTTTCTACTGGCCTTAATGATGAAATATAGAAACATTCCCTCTTATATGAGATACAATTTAATGAGGCTAATTGTCATCTGTTCTAGTAAACATTTTATCAGATACCAAGGAAGTTAGGATTTTAAAAATGCATAATTTGGAAATGAAGAACCAAAAAAAGTATTTATAGAAGACATGTTCCTATGTAGATAACTAAAAATAATTTACAATTGTTTTTAAATAATATGGAAGCTTTATCCAGTGGCTAGATAGATCAATGTACAAAAACTAAATTTCATTTCTATATGTCAAAAAATTTCCAAATATTAAGATAAATACCATTTTCAATATGTAATATATGTATATAGATATAAATTTATTAAAAGACTTCTAGAGATCTAAATAAATAAAAAGATAAGTCAGGCTTGTGTGTAGGGAGATTCAATACCTTAAGATGTCAGTTCTCACCAAATTAGTTATAGATTAAGTGCAATTGCAATAAACAATTTTTGAAGAATTTTACAAGTGAATATGTGAAAGACAAATGATCAAAAAACTCCCCAAAAACAAAAGGACTAAGTGTGTAGATTATCTGACTTAAAAGATTCAGTCTTTTCTTACAGCAGTAATAATAATAAGCCAATTTGTAGTAGTTCAGGTACCTACAAACTGACCAATTAAACAAGATCTAGAATCCAAAATCCAACATGCTTATACATAGAACTGTGATATATGTTAAAGTTTGCTGACCATTAGGGAAAGAAAGGCTATTTATACAGTAAAAAGTAGTGAGACAACTGTATATTCATATTGGAGGGAAAAACCGAAAGGAATACTGTGCTAATTTATATTGCTGCATGAAACATTACCTAAAATTAGCAACATGCAACAGCATAAAGTTGTTATCTCACAGTTTCCATAGGAAAGAAGTCTGAGCACGGATATCTGGCTGTTCTTTTCAAGGTCATACCAGGGTGAAATCAAAGCATTGGCCAGCGATATGATCTCATTTGAAACTATAGGGCTTATTCCAAGCTCACTTGTTGGCAGAATTCAGTTATTGTGGTTGTAGGACTTAGGCCCTCAGCTCCTAAAGGTCACCCACTGCTCCATGCTTTCCACAGCATGACAGTATGTATCTTCAAGGCCAACAGGAGAGCATCTCTTCTGATTTTTTGTTAGCTTGTTTTTTGACCTCTCACTTCTAGACCTTCTTTTAAAGCAATCCCCTGAATTAGTAAGTCTCACTCAGGATAATCTCCCTTTTGATGAACTTAAAGTCAACTCATGAGAGACCTTAATTGCACATTTGTAATATTCCTTCACCATTTCCACATAATATAACCTAATCATAGGATTGGTAATCCATCATCTTCATAGTTCTTGCCCACACTGAAAGGGAGTGTATCATACAGGTTATCTGCACCAGGGGGGTCGAATATTGGAAGACATCTCAGAATTCTGCCTACCACACATTCCTACTTTGCAGTTTCTGTAAAAGTCAATTCATAAAAGCGAAAAGATATGGAGATACATCTTTATGAGCTTGGGTCATTAATATTAATAATTTTTACCAGAGTAGGACTTGCCTATCTACTGTTTTATGAGTAGATAGGCAAGTCCTACTCTGGTAAAGTTAATAACTTTTTCTTATCAAATGATCTAACAAAGGAAGTTTTTCTTTTTTAAAGAAAAAAACAAAGCTGTGAACTTGAAGCTATTGCAACACATTTAATGTAATGGATTAGTACCTATAATATAGAAAGCTGATCTCAACTAGTGAGCCAAGTCCAATGGTGTACTATAAGTGAGCCACAGGTAGAACTAAGATATTGATTTTAGCTTGATTTATATTTAGGAAATATAAATGATATATAAACATATAAAAAGATATGCAACTCAGTAATAAGGAAAATGCAGAAAAAAAATACTTTTTACACTCACTAGAGTGGTAGGAATAAATACATTCAATGCACACAATTGTGAACATTTGAATTGGTAAAACAATTTAAAAACCATATGGTACTAGGTTATAAAATGAACTTTTGCTGTTTTTACCTAGCAAGTATATTGCCTAGAGACATACTTGAAAATGTGAATCAAAAGATGTTTGATATTGCTTACGACCATGTTACTTATAGTAGCCAAAAAAAGAAAAAGTAAATGAGAAATGATCTAAATTTGTATTGACAGTTAATTATTAATGGAAATTATATTTAAATATAAATAAAACAAATAAATGTATTTTTAAAATTATGATCATGTAAAACGTATAATTCAAGGTTTTTATACACATGCTATATTTAAACTTGGCCAAAAAATGTAAATATTAAAATATTTTATAAAACAAGTAATAAGTGTAATCAAAAATTGTTTTTATTGTATACCAAAAAAAAAGCCAGGATATTAAATCTTTTATTTTTCATTATTTTTATAATAACAAAGTAGCAAATAGTTATAAATATTACTAAGGAAATATCTTCTGCATTTATTCTCTCATAATATGGTAACCTCAGGCATTCATTTTATCAGATGATGAATAATATGCTATTATAAATTATTTTTTGCCCAAGGCATGACTATATATAGGACACTATGTAATTTCTTTCTGTACTGATTCTCAATTACAGTTTTAAACTATTATAGCTAATTTTAATATTACAATTTAATTAAATCTGAATTTTTGCATAGGTATATAAACAACGTGTGAATACATTTGTATATTTTGGTAAAATATAATGCTGAATTATATGCCATGGTATAGTGTGCCTCTCAAATTATTGTCCTTCCAGTTTTGCTACTCATTTTAATATATTTGAAGAATTCTGTTACGAAAGGATACATAAAAGTAAACTTGATACCATTCTGGCAATCTAGATTCAAGTTTAGCTCTAACAAATTTTAAGCTTTACTACTTAATGGAAATAGTACACTCTGTTTCTATGTTAACTTTATAAAATATATATGCAAATGTGTGGAAAGAGGAAAACCACTCTCCACCTACATATACTTTTTATAAAGCCTTCTACAGTAGATTTGCTTTAATTTCTTCAGAGTATTCTATAAACAGAAATCATAAAATTTTGTTGAAGATTTAATGCAGAAAATACAATCCAGCAAGTAAAACTCGTATAATGATATAATGATTGAATTTTAAAAATATTCTAACATGACTTGCTGCCATGCTATGAAATTATATATATTTATATATAATTGGACTGCTTGTATATGTGTGTGTATGTGTGTGGCAAAAGATTGATGTTCATTTTTAATGTTTTTCTGTCATTGCTTTTTTTGTTGTTTTTATTACATAATGCAATATATTTAAGGTGTATGTTTCTATTTCTGCTAGGTTATCCAGATAAATTTTGAAGAATTTGATTTGGAGATTGGTTATGATACCTTGACAATTGGTGATGGTGGTGAAGTTGGAGATCCTAGGACAGTGCTCCAAGTGTAAGTTTCCAATGTTCCATTTTTGCCTTAGCCTATCTGGTACTAAAAAATGTTACCTTCAAATTAATGTTTTATGTTGATCTCTCCCACTATGATCAGAAGATGCATAATAACTTAGTTATTATTATTAACTTTCATAGGTTCTCTTAGTGCTTCTTCAATGAGATTTAAGACACCTTGTCTCAGTTCAGTTGTGCATCTCTAACAAAATGCAGTAAACTGGGTCACTTATAAACAATAGAAATGTATTTCTTACAGTTCTAAAGGCTAGGAAATACAAGATTAGGTGTCAGCAGATTTGACCTCTGGTGAGGGCTTGTTCATCTAATCTGATGCTTCTCAAAATAGAGTCTTTTTGCATCATGAATCCTTAACAGATATCTGGTGCACATTTGAAAATGTGGATTTCTAGGCCCTCAAACCTGACTTACTGAATCAGCATCTCCAGGATTTGAATTTATCAATCTGTATTTTAACAGAATCACTGATAATCCTTATGCATATAAAATTTGAGAACAACTGATATAAATCTTTAAAAAAATAGATAGTGACTAGTGGTAATGCCCGTATTATGTGTGTTTGTGTATTTCTTACAGTGTAAAGGTAAGTTAAATTTACTAAAAGTAAGATAATCCTCTTTTCCTTTTTTTTCCGCTTTTTCCTCTTCTTTTTATTTTCTTTTTAATTTTACAAGAAGGTCTTCTAGAACTATTATTCCAGAATACTGTAATAAACCAAGGGTTAACCTCATAGTCACACATAGTATATTATAGGTCCCAATATTACTGCACTGTAGTCTTATTTTTCTAGAAAACAAAACAAAAGCAAAACCTACTCATCTGTCTTCATGCACTCTTAACCTCAACTTCAGCCTCTGTCTGCTACATGGATATCATTGATCAACATGATTTGGTTGTCTATCTCTGGCCTACTACAGCTCCATTTTGTGTTTTTCTAAGGGGTGATGGACAAATGGGCCAGTAATCCACATGCTTTACATGTTCAGTTATTAGTTCATTTTCACACTGCTATTAGAATTACCTGAGACTAGGAAATTTAAGAAAAAAATAGGTTAAATTTACTTTCAGTTTCACAGGCTTAACAGGAAGCATGACTGGGAGGCCTCAGAAAACTTACAGTTGTGACCGAATGTAAAGGGGAAGCCAGTATCTTCTTCACATGGTGGCAGGAGAGAAAGAAAGAGAGCAAAGGGGGAAGTCCCACACATTTTAAAACCATCAGATCTTATGAGAACTCATTTACTGTCATGAGAACAGCATTAGAGAAATCCACCCCCAAGATCCAGTCACGTCCCACCAGGTCTCTCCTCCAACTCGACATGAGATTTGGATGGGGACACAAATCCAAACCATATCATTTATGTTGCTCACATTTTTGTAACTTTATTCTTAATATCATATTATTTATGTTGCTTGCATTTTTGTAACTTTATTCTTAATACTTCCTCTCTTGAAAATGATGAGCATTTTTGTTGCACCTGAGCAATACATTGAGCTTGTTAAGCATACCACCACACTGAACTGACATTTTCCAGAAGCAATTGACAGTTCCTCCTAAATCTTCTTGTAGATTTATACCTGATAGTTTGGATTTCATTATAATATAAATTTACATATATTTTATATACAATATACTGTAAAATTGTATTTATATAAAATGGCAGCAACAGAGCTGCTCTGATTATTAGCTATGTTTTCTTGTTTGTCAAATACAGAGTTTTAATGAACTGAAAATTACATATAAAAATTTGAATTCATGGTTTCTTGTAAAACTGGTGACACTAGATCTTCATAGTCATGTGGCAAAAATTGACTGGGATTGTCTTCTGCCTCCTTTAGAGAGGGCATAGATTCTTCATGGCCACTCATCCCTTTATCATTTTGCACTCGAGCTTCTAAGATCCTTTGCTTTGCCTGCCTGGGCCTGTAGCTATTTAGTTACATAACACCTGACATAAGACTAAATGTGGATTGCTTTCTCTACCAATTTATGTATTGTTTTCCAAATAAATATATCTATTTCTTTACCTGACACTCATAATTGAAGTTTCTTGGATGTTAATAATACATGGCAAATTTGGTGATTAATCTCCACACATCACAGAATTACTCTCTACACATTTGATCAATCCCATCATATGCTCTTTAGAAACAAAATTGTAAAACATGTGTTTGATGGGACATCTTTTCTTTTTTCTTCTTAAGACAGAAAACTGGATTTTAGATTCAGAGTCTTAAAAACATGAGCAAGAAAAGGCAGGCTAACTAGTAAGTTGACTAAAAAATATTTTTAAAGAAGCTTTTATAATATACCTGCCACAAAAGAAACTTCATGTCTCAGCATTGGATGAAATATTAGAAATCATTTTGTTAAACTGAAATCCAAGATCACAGATGCTATATCCTCCTATTGCCACTTTCTTTAAAAAAAAAATGCTCTTTGAGCTAATTAGTGTGACACAATTATAGGTAGAAATATTATAAATATGTATACATATATATGTATATATATCTTTATAGTAACCCAGTAAAACTGAGAAAAAAAGATGTCAAAATTATCTTAAATATGCAACCATTAGAATTGGTTAAATATAAAAAGGATACATTTATTGGGATTGAGCAGTGGTCTGTACAACCCCTAGTGTTAAAAACATAATGTGTTTGAATCATATTTTACCCTATTTCAATGTTAGAGAAATTCTGTAGACAATCATGAATTCTGATGTATGAATTGATATTCTTTTTGGACAGAAAATCATTGTATAAATAACATAGAATGACTATTAGATATTATTTTTCAAAAGAATACCAACTATAATGTGTATTCCTACACCATCAAATTTAAAATTTCCAATGAGAACTGCATCTTCAGTGGGGATTAAAAATTAATACTTTAGGCCAGGGCCAAGATGGCCAACTAGAAGCAGTGGCAGTCAGAAGCTCCCATTGAAAAGAACCACAACAGTGTGCAAATCCTGCACTGGCCCTCAAGATATCCAGATTCTATCATCAGAACTGACTAGGTGGCTGGCATGATCCAAGGAGAGGAAAGAAGAGCGCTGTGGTGTGGCAGCCCACCTGAGAGCCACATGGGGAAGGGAAGCCCCCATTCCACAGCCAAGGGAGGTTGTGAGTGAACATGCTACCCAGCCTGAGAAACCATGCTTTTCCCATGGAACTGTGCAGCCCACAGATTGGATGATCCCACTCGTGAGCACACAGCACCAGAGCCTAGGGTCCCAACCATGGAGCTACACAGATTCTCAATAGCCACTCAGCTAGAATCTGCTTAAGCCTACAGAGCTCCCAGGGGGAGTTGTGGTCAGCACCTCAGCTTTGACTACGGGTTGTATAATTCCTTTGAGCTCCATGGGAGAGGGTTGGCAGCCAACACTGGGACTGAGAGATGCTGTACACACTAAACCCCAGAGCAGGGGAAGGGTGGCAGCCATCTCTATAGCTCCAGGTCATGCTGTTCTGCTGCTGGAGCCACAGAGGCTAGATGGCTTGTCTCAAGAGATATCCCTCGTAGCCCAACAGACCAGCTGTGGCAGACTGTGGCCAGAGTGCATCTTCAGGTCTGACACTGACCCATCACTCCTCATGGGTGGGACCTCCCTGCAGGAATTCCAAGAATTCCAGCCAGGGGCTCAGGGACAGAACCCTGATTTCCTTGGGCCTGAGTCCCTAGAGGGAGGAATGGCTGCAGTCTCTGTGAACCAGCAGTCTTAGTTTTTCCTCCTGCAAGTTCTGAGGAATCCAGGCAGACCAGACAACTCATTTTCCTTCCAGCAAAGCACACCCCTTCCACCAAGAGACAATCAAAGTGCTTCATTAAACAAGTTCTGCTCTCCATGTCACCCAACTGGGTGAGATCCTCCAACAGGGATTCTTAGACACCCTATACAGGAGCGTTCCTACTGGCATCAGGTCAGTGCCCCCTGAGGTCAGAGATCCCAGAGGAAGGAGCAGGCACCCATCTTTGCTGCTCTCCAGCCTCCTTGAATGACATCTCTTGGTGCAGGAGTGAACCAAGTGAATAAGGCCTGAAGTGATCCCCAGCAAACTACAGCAGTCTCACAGAAGGACCTGACCATTGAAGGAAACACAAACAAAAAGCACCACAGGGCAGTAAAATTAGAACTCGGGATTAAGATAGTCACTCCTAACCACACAACTATATGGAAACTGAACAACCTGCTCCTGAATGACTCCTGGGTAAATAATAAAATTAAGGCAGAAAACAAGAAGTTCCGTGAAACCAATGAAAATAAACAACATATCAGAATCTCTGTAAATTTGTTTTAGTTCTTTGTAGATTCTGGATATTAGCCCTTTGTTAGATGGGTAGCTGGCAAAAATTTTTTCTATTCTGTTGGTTGCTGGTTCACGCTAATGATTGTTTCTTTTGCTGTGCAGAAGCCCTTAAATTTAATTAGATCCCATTTGTCTATTTTGGCTTTTATTGCCACTGCTTTTGGTGTTTTAGTTGAAGTCCTTGCCTATGCCTATGTCCTGAATGGTATTGCCTAGGTTTTCTTCTAGGGTTTTTCTTATGTTTAAATCTTGAATACATCAGGAGGTAATTTTTATATAAGGTGTAAGGAAGGGGTCTGGTTTCAGCTTTCTGCAAACTGCTAGCCAGTTATCCCAACATCATTTATTAAACAGGGAATCCTTTCGCCATTGCTTGTTTTTGTCAGGTTTGTCAAAGATCAGATGGTTATAGATGTGTGGTGTAACTTCTGACCTCTGTTCTGTTCCATCATCTATATCTTTGTTTAGGTACCAGTACCATGCTGTTTTGATTTCTGTTGTCTTGTGGTATAGTTTGAATTCAGGTAGCGTGATGCTTCCAGCTTTGTTCTTTTTGCATAGTAATGTCTTGGCTATGCAGGCTCTTTATTGGTTTCATATGAAGTTTAAGGTGTTTTTTTTCCAGTTCTGTGAAGAAGGTCAGTGGTAGCTTGATGGGAATAGCATTGAATCCATAAATTACTTTGGGCAGTATAACCATTTTCCTAACCATGAACATAGAATATTTTCCCATCTGTTTGTGTCCTCTCTTATTTTGTTAAGCAGTGGTTTGTAGTTCTTCTTGAAGAGATCCTTCATGTCCCTTGTTAGCTGTATTCCTAAGTATTTTATTATCTTCATAGCAGTTGTGAATGGGAGTTCACTCATGATTTGGATCTCTGTTTGTCTGGTATTGGTGTACAGGAATGCTTGTCATTTTTGCACATTGGTTTTGTATCCTGAAGTTTGCTGAAGTTGCTTATCATCTTAAGGAGATTTTGGGCTGAGATGATAGGATCTTCTAAATATACAATAATGTCATCTGCTAATAGAGACAATTTGAATTTCTCTTTTACTAATTGAATATCCTTTATTCCTTTTTCTTGCCTGATTGCTCTGGATAGAACTTCCAATACTATGTTGAATAGGAGGGGTGAGAGGGGGCTCCCTTGTCTAGTGCCAGTTTTAGAAGGGAATGCTTCCTATTTTTGCCCATTCAGTATGATATTGGCTGTGGGTTTGTCATATGAAGCTTTTATTATTTTGAGATCTCTTCCATCAATACATAGTTTATTGAAAGCTTTTAGCATAAAAGGCTATTGAATTTTGTCAAAGGTGTTCTCTGCATCTATTGAGATAGTCGTGGTTTTTGTCTTTGGTTCTGCTTATGTGATTGCATTTATAGATTTGAGTATGTTGAACCAGCCTTGCATCCCTGTAATGAAGCTGACTTGATGATGATGGATAAGCTTTTTGATGACCCAGCAATACCATTACTGGGTATATACCCAAAGGATTATAAATTGTTCTATTATAAAGACACATGCACACATATATTCATTGTTTACAATAGCAAAGACTTGGAACCAACCTAAATGCCCATCAAGGATACACTGGATAAAGAAAATGTGGCACATATACACCATGGAAGACTATACGGCCACAAAAAAGAATGAGTTAATGTCCTTTGCAGGGACATAGATGAAGCTGGAAACCATCATTCTCAGCAAGCTGACAGAAGAACAGAAAACCAAACACCACATGTTCTCACTCATAAGTGGGTGTTGAATAATGAGATCACATGGACACAGGGAGGGGCACATCAAACACCAAGGCCTGTTGGGGGGTAGTGGGGCTAGGGGAGAGATAGCAAGGGGTGTGGGTATTGGGAAGGGATAACATTAGGAGAAATATCTAATGTAGGCAGTGGGGGGATGGATGCAGCAAACTACCATGGCATGTGTATACCTATGTAACAATCCTGCATGATCTGCATGATCTGCACATTTACCCCAGAATTTAAACTATAATAAAAAATATATATATGAAAATGTTATGCAAGAATGAGCTAAATACGCAATCTGTTAAAGACTATTTTTAGGTGTGGAATTCTAAGTACTTTTTACTTTATCTGTTTTCTAAATTTTTAATAATAAAGATATTTTTATAAGCAGAAATAAAAATCTCTCAATAAACTAGACATTGATGGAACATATCTCAAAATGATAAGGGCTATTTATGACAAACCCACATTCAATATCATACTGAATGGGCAAAAGCTGGAATCATTCCCTTTTAAAACCAGCACAAGACAAGGATGCCCTCTCTCATCGCTCCTATTGAACATAATGTTGGAAGTTCTGGCCAGGGAAGTCAGGCAAGAGTAACAAAAAAATGGGTATTCAAATAAGAAAAGGGGAAGTCAAATTGTCTCTGCAGACAACATGATTTTATATTTAGAAAACCCCATTGTCTCAGCCCCAAAACTCTTTAAGCTGATAAGCAACTTCAACTAAGTCTCAGGATACAAAATTAATGTGCAAAAGTCACAAGCATTCCTATACATCAACAATAGACAAGCAGAGAGCCAAATGATGAATGAACTCTCATTTACAATTGCTAAGATAGGATAATATACATAAAAATACAACTTCCAAGGGATGTTAAGGATCTCTTCAAGGAGAGCTACTGACCATTGCACAAGGAAATAAGAGTAAATAAAAGAGGACATAAATGGAAAAACATTCTATCCTCATGGATAGGAAGAATCAATATTGTGAAAGTGGCCATACTGCCTGAAATAATTTATAGATTCAATGCTATCTCAATCAAACTACCATTGAAATTCTTCACAGCATTAGAAAAAGCTACTTTAAATTTCATATGGAACCAAAGAAGAGCCTGCATAGCTAAGACAATCCTAACCAAAAAGAACAAAACTGGAAGCATCATGCTATTTGACTTCAAACTATACTACAAGTCTACAGTAACTAAAACAGCATGGTACTGGTACCAAAACGGACATATAGACCAATAGAACAGAACAGAGACCTCTGAAATACCACATATCTATAAACATCTGATCTTTGACAAACCTGATAAAAACAAGCAATGGAGAAAGGGTTTTCTATTCAATAAATGGTGCGGGGAAAACTGCCTGGCCATAGGCAGAAAACTGAAACTGGACCCCTTCGTGCTCCTTATACATAGATTAACTCAAGATGTATTAAATACTTAAATGTAAAACCCCAAATCATAAAAACCCTAGAAGAAAACCTAGGCCATACCTTTCAGCCCATAGGCATGGACAAAGACTTCATAATTGAAATGCAAATGCAATTGCAACAAAAGCCTAACTTTACAAATGGGATCTAATTCAGCTAAAGAGCTTCTGCACAGCAAAAACAAAACAAAACAAACAAAAAAAACCTATCATCAGGGTGAACAGGAAACCTACAGAATGGGAGAATATTTTTGCAATCTAACCATCCAACAAACATATGAAAAAAAAAGCTCAGTATCATTGATCATTACAGAAATACAAATCAAATCCACAGAGACATATCGTCTCACACTAGTCAGACTGGCAATAAAAAGTCAAGAAACAACAGATGTTGGCAAGGCTATGGAGAAATAGGAATGATTTTACACTGCTGGTGAGAATGTAAATTAGTTCAACCATTGTGGAAGACAGTGTGGCAATTTCTCAAGGATCTGGAACCAGAAATACCATTTGACCCAGCAATCCCATTACTGGGTATATACCCAAAGAAATACAAATAATTCTACTATAAACACACATGCACACGTATGTTTATTAAAGCACTGTTTACAATGGCAAAGACATGGGACCAACCCAAATGCCCATCAACCCCATAGACTGGATAAAGCAAATGTGGTACATATACACCATGGAATACTATGCAGCCATAGAAATGAATGAGATCATATCCTTTGCAGAGACGTGGATGGAGCTAGAAGCCATCATCTTCAGCAAACTAACAGAAAACCAAACACTGCATTTTCTCACTCATAAGTGGAAGTTGAACAACATGGGCACATGGAGAACAACACACACTGAGGCCAGTTACGGGTGGGGGTGAGTGGAGGAAGAGAATTAGGACAAATAGCTAATGCTTTCAGGGCTGAAACCCTAGATGGCAGGTTGATAGGTGCAGCAAACCACCATGGCACATGTATACCTATGTAACAAACCTACATGTTCTCCACTTGTATCCGGAACGTAAAGAAAAAAAAATTAAGGCCTCGTTCTGCAACCAAGACCTTTTAGGCTACTCATTAAATGAATGTAAATTTGCCCTTTAGTGAGAATGTGAGAAAGCTAAAGAAGTGTCTAAAAATCAATTATATTTAAATAATCATAAAACTATGAGACTAGCAGGCACACAGACAAATATATTCAAATTCAGCCCTTTTTGTAATTATATATATTATGTTTTTGTAAAACTCAAAAAGAGGCCAGTGGTCCTTACTATACAATTTTTAGGCAGTCAAAGTACATCTCCTGTACATTTTAAATATAGCAATTTATTGTATAACAATTGAACTCTTTCTTAATCAAATGACATTTCAGTGTAAGCATACCAAACCTTTCACGTTGTTCATATCTACTTCTTATAGGGTTTAATACATTTTCATTTGATATCAAGTTGCTTAAATCTCATAATTGTTTTTATTATTGTTTTTTTCAGACTTCTAAATGTTCTCATTATTTTTTTTTTGAGTTTTTGTTTCTTTTCTTTTTTTTATTGCATTTTAGGTTTTGGGGTACATGTGAAGAACATACAATATTGTTGCATAGGTACACACGTGGCAGTGTAATTTGTTGCCTTCCTCCCCTTCACCTATATCTGGCATTTCTCCCCATGCTATCT
>CAUYQU010044900.1:0-33751 GCA_963574635.1 Cheracebus regulus
TAAGAAAAAGTTAGGTGGTCTTTTATACCCTAGTTTTAAAAGGGAGGGGGAACCTAGCTGAAGCAAATTTTTCACAGAAGCAGAGTAAGCAAAAAGTTAAAAGATAAACTAGTACATGAGAAATAAAACAGTGCCAGGTGCGAGGGGTAAAGCTGTCGTGAAAGACATACAACTTATTGATAATGGGGGCTCTGGGCATTCGACAGCACCTGCATTCCCAGGCTCTGCTGGTGCCACTTAACTCGGCCTCTCATCAGCAAATGCCTTCCTGGATGTGCCCAGTGTCAGCCTGCCCCAGCTACATACTACAGTTACATACTTAATGGTGGGAAAATAACTAAAATGAAGAAGCTAAGATGGAGTCTGTCCGGCTCAAGAAGCTAATGTGAAGCCTGAACAGCTCTCAGTCTGAGAAAGAGAGAGTCAGTTTTAGCTGGCAAAAAGCCGGTTATCACAGAATGGGGTTGGACTGTAAACTTTTTTTTTTTTTTTTGGCACTGAGGCCCCAATCTGTCATGCAGGCTGGAGTACAGTGGCATGAACATGGCTTACAGCAGCCTCAACCTCCCTGGGTCAAATGATCCTCTTGCCTCAAACGATCTTCTTGTGTAGCTGGGACCACAGACAAGTGCCACCAAGTGCCCGACTAATTTCCTTTTTTCAGAGTTGAGGGTCTCACCATGTTGCCCAGGCTAGTCTCAAACTCCTTCCTGGGCTCAAGCGATCTTCTAGCCTCAGCCTCCCAAAGTGTTGGGGTGACAGGCATGAGCCACCATAACTGTAAACTTTCAAATGGCTGTACTTTCTAACAACTGAAGGGCTGACCACCCCTTCTGAAGGTGGAGACTTTGCCAGTCTTCCATGGGGTCTTGCCAGGGTCTTTAGAGTTAAGGGTCCCCAAGTCACTGGCCCATTGCCTTTGAGCCAGAGGCAGCCTTTCAAAGACTGAGAGCTTTTCAAAAGACTCAGCAGATGGGGGAGGAACTTGGGGAACACCCCAGCGAGGAATGTTCTTGGATTTGGAGACTCTTCCAATCTAAAAAAGAAAGTAAGCATTCCGACCTGTGCACTGGGGCTCCAGACACTGTGGGTCTTTGGCCACGCACGCATACCTCCCTGCAGTCCCAATTCCCCATGTGTGACATGAGCTCTGGGCTTGGGCCTGAGGAGCCTCAGAGGTGTTTGGGGCCAGATGCACTCCTGTACTGTCGTAGGGAGGGCAGTGTGCGGTGATCATGCAGCAGCCACGGTGATATGGCAAGGATCTGGTGGATGGTCCCTGGATTGTGTTTGCGTGTTGGGGGACACCTGTCTGCAGAGGGGATTTGGAGCTGGGATCCTTTGGGCCTTAACTGTCCTTCCGAGTGGTTGTAGGGACAACCGTGAGACTCACTGTGTCTGCTTCTCTCTCTTCTCAGGGTAAAGTCGAGTATCTGGTGAAGTGGAAAGGATGGCCCCCAAAGTAAGCTCCTTCGTGTGTGTGTGTGTGTGTCTGTCTGTCTGTCTATCCATGCATTCCTCCACCTGCCTTTTGTCCCCTCCCCTGCCTAGCTATTAGCTCCAGCTGCTCTTGTAACTAGAAAGCTGACCTTGATTTAATCATCATCTTCTCTGGGCCTCAGTTTCCCCTTGGACCACAGGAGGGTCAAGGTGGGTCTCCAGCTTCTCTTCTCACCCTGCCTTGCACAGTGTTGAGCACCTCTGCTGGTTGGAGCATCTCCTGTCCCTCCTGCCCTCCCTCTGGCTTTTCTTGGCAACTGGGAGGTGAAGGCCCAGCATCTGGGCTATTGGAGAGGGCTGCTGGACAGGAGGAGGGGCCCCCCGCCACTATAAGTACAGTGCTGCCTGAGTCCTCAGTGCTCTGTGGCCAGGGGCAGAGCCTGAATCCCCCTTGCCCCTGGACAGCACTTTCCAGTCTACGGAGCAGGCTCCTATACAGCTTTGTAAGGCAGATGTGATCAGGCTCTCTCAAGGTGAGGAAACAGGCTCAGAGAGGGTAAGCAGCTTGCCTTAGGTCACACAGCAAGTGGAGGCAGAGTGGGGACTTGAACTAGGCCTCCTTTTCAGGTGCCTCCTCTGTGCTTTCCCAGTCTCGGAGCTGGGGAGCAGGGAGCTGCATCTAAGACCTCCCAGCTGCTCCACCTCCCCTGCTGAGGCCCTACCAGGAACCCACCAATGCCCTCCAGCAGGGAGTTGTTGGGAGGGGAGGGAATGAGCTAGCTAGTCGTGGGGCCTCCCCATTGGTCTGTGGGTGCACCACCCCCTGCCCCACCTCCTGGAGGCTGACTCCTGGAAACCCCCTCTGCCCAGGGCCTCTGCTGCCAGGGACGGGGACTCTCTGCTGTGCTGGTGGGAGCTGACCTGGTGTGGGGTTCTGTGGCCATTCTGGGGTGATGGTGGGGAGAGACAGCAGAAAGGAAGACAGCCCGCAGTGCCTCAGCTTCCTTCTCTGCAAAATGGGTTAAGAAACCCAGGCCCTGCACTCGTCTCACAGGCTTGGTGGCCCTGTGGGATGAAAGGCCTGGGCACATGTTCTGGGTGACCTGCGGGTATCCTAATGACGAGTTGGCAGGCAGAGAATACACTCCACCCCTCACGCAAACCCCCACTCCTGTTCTCCCTTCCCAAATATTCTGAGGGCTGAAGGAGGATCCCTGCCCCCAGGGCTGCTTAAAGGTGGGCTTCCAGCCTGGGTGAAGGGGGCAGCAAAGGGAGCAACGATGCCCAGAGTGGGCAGCAGGAGCACTGCCTCCCGGGCACGCACAGCCCTGCCTCTCGCTCTGCACCGGGATGGCGAGGCGTCACAGCCGTGGTCACCAGTTGTTAGCCTTCAGGACACTGTTGGCTATTTTTTCTCCTCTGGAGACTCCACTCTTTGGAAGATTTTCTTCTGTAAGCAGAGGCCCTTATGAATGAAAAGTTCCTTCCCCCACTTTGATCCTGGATGAGAATCCATCTGCCCACTGCGTCTCGTCAGGAGGGAAGGAACCAGGCTCCCAGAGCAGAGGCCCTCGATGCTTCTGTTACACGGTACCCCTGGCGCGGGGACCCATTTATTTCTTAACATGCTGAGGCCACCACATAGGCCCTCTTGACTGCCTTGTCACCCCCCTCCACTTTGATCCTGGGTTTTAGGCCTGGCTCCCCACCCGACAGCCATGAGCCCTGGGGCAGGGGCCCACCATGGCTGAGTCTCCGCTTGCTCGTCTTCAAATTGGAATAGTGAAGCCTCCTTTGCAGGCTTCTGTGAGGGTGAGATGGTGGATGTAAGTTAGCAAATGTGTGCTTAGCCCAGTACAAGCGCTTTAGTGAACATTTGGTTTTAAGACTAAGTTAGATAGATAACATAGTTCTTTTTGTTTTTCCCAGTCAGGAAAGGGACCTAGGGGATTCCATTCTTCTTAGGAGCTCACAATATCCTTAGAAATCATTTAGGCCAGTCCTCTCATTTTTCAGATGCGGAAACTGAGGCCCAGAGAGGGGTGGTCCTTGCAAGAATATAACTGCCAACCCCATGCCTTGTGGTGCCCACTTCATGCCTTGCACAGCGCCACCACAGTCTGAGTGTGAGGAAAGTACAGCGCTGACCATCCCCACCTCACTTGGGGGAAACAGAAGTTCATGCTGGGGAGAAGCAGAGGGAGCCAGCTCTGTCTTCCCCTCCTCAGGGGGCCTTGCTTGGAGAAAAAGCTGAGAAAGAGGGTGGGGAGGTGGAGAGTTAGGCAGGCTGTGTCCTCCAAGCCTGGGAGCCTTGGCTGGGCACTGCTGGCCTAGGTGGGGGGAGTCATTCTCCTGCTCAGCAGCTGCCCTCTGGGTGGGGAGACTTACATTCCTCTCAGTAACAGGAACCATGATTTAAGTGGACACTCTGGGATGGGCATGGTGGCTAATGCCTGTAATCCCAGCACTTTGGGAGGCTGAAGCGGGTGGATCACTTGAGGTCAGGAGTTCAAGACCAGCCTGGCCAACATGGCAAAAACCCCATCTCTACCAAAAGTATACAAAATTAGCCGGGCATGGTGGCACGTGCCTGTAATCACAGCTACTCTGGAGGATGAGGCAGGAGAGTCACTTGAACCTGGGAGGCGGAGGTTGCAGTGGGCCAAGATTGCGCCACTGCACTCCAGCCTGGATGACACAGCAAGACTCCATACACCCCCCAACTCCCCCAAAAAAGTGGACACTCTGTGCCAGGCCCAGGCTAAGCCACTACATGCCTTGCCTGTTTTGTCTCCCCCAGCAAACAAGTGTGGCAGAGGGGCTCTCTTGCTTCTGGAAAGCACAGCAAATGGCACAGGGAGGGGCTGGGGCACGGGGCAGGGAATGTTACATGGTCAGGTACAGGTACCAGCTGTGCCTGAGGCCTCTAGATACCATTTCAGCCTGTCTAGGGCCCTGCTGTTCTCCCTTCCAGAATGTCTTCCTCTCTTCCCCACTTGTGAACGGTTCTCCATCTTTTTGGAAGAACTGGTTCTGTGGAGTTTTAGGAATGATATCAGTGGTCACAGCCATGGCCAGGCTGTCAGAATAAGCCCCTATTGTAAATTAGGCGTTGGCTCATTGAACCACTCATAGCAACCTATTTTACAGATGGAGAGACAGAGCCTACAACAGAGAAGAGGCCTTGCCCAGGGTCATGGAGCTGGGATGATGTGAACTAAGGGCTGCCTGGCCCCAGGGCTTGGGGGCCTACCCCTCTGATACACAGCCAGCTCCACTAGAGGTGACCAGGACTCTTGTCTACTGGCCTTTTGGCCAGTTCAGTGGGAAGTGCTGAGGTTTTCCGACTCTGAACTCTAGTTGTGATTTACAGTTGAGTGACCCAGGGCAAAGCCCTCAGCCTCTCTGTGCCTCAATTTCCCCACCTATAAAAGAGGCCCTAACCTCATGGGGCCCTGCTGAAGACTGCCTGACACAAGATAAGATTTATTAATACCCTGCCAGGGCAGAATGGGAGCTGGGGCTGTCTCCACGGAGGCTAGGGAGCCTGGAGTTAGGAGCCGCAGACTTTTCCCCCGCCTGGGCTTTTCATTGATTTCACTCAGGCTTATTTGCCTTCACTGTGTACCACCCTGATGGAAATGTTTTACGTGGCTTAACACATCTAATCTTCACCACATCCCTAAACGGCTGGGATTACTGGTGGACTCACTTTAGAATGAGGCCCCAGAGCAGTGGAGTCACTTGAACGACGCCGCACCCCGCAGTCTGGACCGGAGCCCATGGTGTTTCTCATAAAGGGCAGCTTTCAGTTGGAGTGGGGAATGGAGCTTGGGGGCTGGCCTGGTTCTGTAGGATTTCGGGGTGGTTCCACCTGCCCCAAGGCCGCCTGTGTCACAGCTCAGCAGCGCCCCCTAAGCCCCGCTCCCCCCGTCCTCTGGAAAAGGCCGGCTAGGGGTGGGCGTCCTGCACCCGCTGCGCCCCTTCCCACTCCATGCCCTTTAGTGTGGCAAGCCCTGCGCCACTGGACTCCGGCGAGACCTCCGGGGCTTGTTTACCAGGCGTGGGGCGGGGTGGGGCGGTCACGTGGCTGTGTTTATCTCGGAGCCGGCGCGCGCGCCGTCCCTGTCCCCGCCCCCGCCTCCCTGGTTTGCCGGTAAATTCTGGTGAGCGCCCCGCCCCGTGCGTGCGCGCGGCCGCCGGCTGCGGGGGCGGGGCCTGGGCGCTGCGCCCCCTCCCACAGGGCGCTCAGTTCCCGCCCCGCTGGCGTCGCTAACCCAATGCAGTCTCCGCGATCCTCCAGTGCCCACGCCGCGGTCTGCTCACCCCAGGCAACGCGCGTGTCCCCAGAGCCCTGGCTCCTTTCCACCCTCTCTCTCCTGGTCTGGGAAGGGTGTCCTGGGATGTACAAGGGCCCGCTGTCCTCCAGGCACCCAAAGGTCTCCGGTGATCGGGAAGTCTAATCCCTTCGATCCGCCGCGCCCAGGCTGGTGGCGCGCTCCTGGGCTGCTGGCACCTGGCTCTTCGGAAGCGCGTTCTCCGTGGCGCCTCCGTCCTCCTGCACTGCGGAGGGCGCGGCGCGGCGTCCCCTTTACCGGCTGGGTCCAAGCGGTTAAGACGCTGGTGCCGCCCCCGCCCCCAACTTAGGGCTGCACCCAGCTGCCAAGTGCAATGGACCGTGTTACCTCAGACCCCGCTGCCTGGGCTGCCTACCACCCCTTCCTCCAGCCGAGCCTTCCGGGGCACCCGGGGGCGGCACAGCCGGGGGTCCCAGACGCGGTGGCCTGGGAGGAGCCTGAAGGCAGAGGGTGGCCACTGACTGGCTCAGTGACCCTGGGCTGGCTGCCCAACCTCCGTGTCTCAGTTTCTCCATCTGTAAAATGGGGGTAAGAACTAAGCACCTACCTCACTAGCACCTTTTGAGGATGGTCGCGGTCCCTGCTGCACCTGCTGTTCCTGTGTGGTCGTTATTCTTGAGATGAGAAAACAAGGTCAGAGAAGGGTAGGGACCTGCCAGGATCCACACCGCAGGGACCTCAGCAAGCCATGGGCAGGGCGGTGCGGAGAAGCATGCTGCAGAGAGACTGAAACCCACTATCAGGAGGAGCACAGAATTCCCCTTCCTACCAGTTGGAGCTGAGGAGATTCAGCCTTTTCCCAGGGGGAGGAAGGGTTAGAGTGCCTGCCAGCCTCCGGTGGCTTCTGCTGTAGTTTTGCTTTCAGCATTTCTGCAGGGGCTCCCCAGCCCTTCCCAGAGCCCCAGGAGGGCCTAAGCGGGCCACTTTGCGGGGCTCTGCTGGCCAGGGTGTCTCCTGGTCCAACAGTGATTATGGCCGGGGGCTGGTGTAGCTGTAAGGAGAGTGGAGGAGGGGCAGGCTCATCCTGCTGGCAGTGGGACAGCATGGGAGGGATGTCAGGGAAAGCTACAAAGACCTGGCTCTTAAGGGTCCACTAGGAGTTGACTAGACTGATGGGGGCACCCACAGAGAGGGAGGGCCGGCTGGCAGGGGGCACATGGGAAGGGGCGGTCCCGGCTCAGGGCTTCTCTGCGAGCCCACAGAGACCTGACACTTAAGTGGGTATGCCAGAGTGTTAGAGGAAGCAAGGAGGTGAGCATCCTGTCCTTATGCAGCTTTTCGGGACTGAACTAGCGTTAGGTAGTTCCCAGCATGGCGTGAGGTAGAGGCCTCAGCTCTAGGGCCTGGGGCGCATCAGGGCCAGGGGCTCTCCCAGGCTCCTTCTGCCTTTTAACCCCTCGCTGACCCCCATTGCCTTCCATCTTCCCTAGCAGAGCCTCTGGCCAGGACCACAGTGCATCGCTTTGCTTTTGTCTGCGTGTATTTTACACAGTCATGCGTTGCTTAATGATAGGGATATAAGTTTTGAGAAATGCATTGTTAGGTGATTTCATTGCATGAACGTCATAGAGTGACCTTACCCACGCCTAAATGGCACAACCCGCTCCACACCTGGGCTGTGTGGTAGAGCCTGCTGCGCCTAGGCTACAAGCCTGCACAGCATGTGACTATTGAATGTATCCAAATGTAGAAAAGGTACAGGAAGAACACAGCGTAAAAGACAAAACTTGAGACACCTTCTAGAGCACTTCCTAGGACCAGAGTTTGCAGGGCTGGAAGTTGCTCTGTCACCCAGACATGTGCCACTCACTGTCAGTGAGTGAAATATGAAGACCTAGGCTGTTGTAAACATTGTACATTTATGCTTATAAAGAAATGTTTATTTCTTATAAAGAAATGTTTTTCTCTTTTCTTTCTTTCTTTCTTTTTTTTTTTTTTGAGAAACAGAGTCTTACTCTGTCTTACTCTGTCACCAGGCACCAGGCTGAAGTGCCGTGGCTCATTCTCTGCTCACTGCAACCTCCGCCTCCCAGGTTCAAGCAATTCTCCTGCCTCAGCCTCCCGAGTAGCTGAGACTACAGGTGTACGCCACCACGCCCAGCTAATTTTTGTATTTTTGGTAGAGACGGGGTTTCACCATCTTGGCCAGGATGGTCTCGATCTTTTGACCTCGTGATCCCCCTGCCTCGGCCTCCCAAAGTGCTGGGATTACAGGAATGAGCCACCACACCTGGCCCAGAAATGTTTTTCTTTAATAATAAATTTATCTTGGCCGGGCACGGTGGCTCACGCCTGTAATCCCAGCACTTTGGGAGGCCCAGGTGGGTGGATCACCTGAGGTCCGGAGTTCAGGCCCAGCCTGGCCAACATGGTGAAACCCCATCTCTACTAAAAATGCAAAAATTAGCCAGGCATGGTGGTGCGTGCCTGTAATTCCAGCTACTCTGGGGGGCCGAGGCAAGAGAATCTCTTGAACCCGGGAGGCGGAGGTTGCAGTGAACCGAGATTGTGCCACTGCACTCCAGCCTAGGCGACAAGAGCAAGACCTCGTCTCAAAAAAATAAAATAAAAACTAAATTAATCTGAGCTTATGGTAACTCTTTTACTTTATAAACTTACTTTTTATCTCTTTTTGTAGTAACCTTTAGCTTAAAACACAAACATGTACAGTTGTACAAAATATTTGCTTTATATTCTATAAGCTTTCTTCTATTAAAAAAGTTTTAATTTCTTTTTTAAAGCTTTTTTAAAATTAAAAAAATAATAATTTTTTTTTTTTTGAGACAGAGTCTCATTCTGCTGCCCAGGTTGAGTGCAGTGGTGTGATCTCAGCTCACTGCAGCCTCCACCTCTTGGGTTTAAGCAATTCTCCTGTCTCAGCCTCCTGAGTAGCTGGTTATACAGGCGCCACCACCACGCCCAGCTAATTTTTGTATTTTTAATAGAGACAGGGTTTTGCCATGTTGGCCAGGTTCGAATGCCTGATCTCAGGTGATCTGCCCACTTTGGCCTCCCAAAGTGCTGGGGTTACAGGCGTGAGCCACCGTGCCTAGCCCCAACTCTGACCTTCCATTCCTCTTCCCAGGTACAGCACGTGGGAGCCAGAAGAGCACATCTTGGACCCCCGCCTTGTCATGGCCTACGAGGAGAAGTACGGTGTCCTCGGCGCTGCCGGGTGGGACTTAGGGCCAGCTTGAAGGCTTCCTAGGGGTCTGCTGCTGGCTTGGCAGGGGTTCTCGGGGCAGGGTGGGGGTGTCTGATGGGGTAGACCAGCCTAGTCTGCAGCTGGGTGAAAGTGGTGAGCACTGAGTCCCCTGGCAGTCGAGGACACTGGGTCCCTTTCCTATTGTGGGGTGCTTTTGGTCGCTTCCTTTACCCACTTAGGCCTCAGTCTCTCTGCTGTAAAATGGGCCACCTTGAAGAACACCCTGATTTTCCCAGGGTGAAACCTCAGAGGGGCCCGTAAGAGGTTTCTGTTCCAGTGAAGAATGTTAAAACGCTTCACAAAGATCCCCAGTGTGCAAGGGGCAGCACTGCCAGTGATGTTGGAGTGACAGGTCAGAGACGGCGTCTCTAGAGGACCTGTTAGGGCCAGAAGGAGCATCTGATCAAGCTCAAGGAAGGCTGGGCAGGAGCATGGCCTTTGGGGCTGGCATTTCTGAGTTCTGGCCTATCTCCCTGCCGCCTCCTGTCCAGGTGGCCTGGGCAAAGTCAGTCTCCCATCTCTGCCAGAGCCCCTCGGGGATTCCAAGCATGCCTTGACTGTTCCGTGTGCCCTATTTGGCCACCCTCCCTGCCAGCAGGCACCCACGTCCCCTGCCTCTCCCAGCCCACCTGCCTTGTGTGGCGTGGGACCATTTCACAAAATCTTTTGTGTTTGGCCCCTATGGCAACCTCCTGAGTCAGGAATGAGGGTCTTGTTTGACAGAAAAGGAAACTGAGGCTCAAGGAGTCCAGGAGCCTCACAGCAAGGACCTGGCCAGGGCTCCCACCTCCAGGTGGAGGCTTTTCCGCTGCCCTTTGTTGCCGGGTTCTCATGGCTCCTCCTCCAGGAGGTTTCCTGCCATGGATTCAAAGGACAAATTTCATTGTTCTTTCCTTTAAAAATCAGGGTGTCTGGACAGGCGCGGTGGCTCACGCCTGTAATCCCAGCACGTTGGGAGGCCGAGGCAGGTGGATCACCTGAGGTCAGGAGATTGAAACCATCCTGGCCAACATGATAAAACCCTGTCTTTACTAAAAATACAAAAATTAGCTGAGCATGGTGGTGGACGCCTGTAATCCCAGCTACTTGGAAGGCTGAGGAAGGAGAATTGCTTGAACCTAGGAGGCGGAGGTTGCAGTGAGCGGAGATCCTGCCATTGCACTCCAGCCTGAGCAACAGAGAGAGACTCCATCGCAAAAAAAAAAAAAGAAAGAAAAAAAAATCAGGGTGTCCCCGTCCCAGTGTTTCTTTCTGCCTCCCAGGTGTGTGGTGGGGCCTTGGTCCGACAGGGTGTGACACTTGGGAATCCATGGAGCGTGGGCAGGTATCAAAGGCCCAGATTCCAATCCTCCTCCAGGGTCCTTTCCCTCGGCCCCCCGGTATCCTGCAGGGGATGGATGCTCTGTGGATGTTCAGACATTTGCAATACACGTCACAGGTTCACTGGTGTGTGCTGAGCTCAAAGTCAGAGCCTGGCCCAAGGTCACACGACCAGGAAGGGGAGAAGGGGTGAGCTCCTGGCCTCCACATTCATTCTGCTGTCCACGTGGCCTCTGTACGGGGGGCTGCAGAGAGTGTGGGTGGAGAGAAGTGAAGTGGGAGGCAGGATGAGATAACTTTGACTCTCCCCACTACTTTCGGCAGTTTGGAGTCTCTGGTTGTGTTGTCTTGCGTGTCGTGTAGCTTTGTGGCATCATCAAGTCATGCTTTTTTTTTGAGATGGAGTCTCTGTCGCCTAGGCTGGAGTGCAGTGGTGCGATCTTGCCTCATGTAACCTCTGCCTCCCAGGCTCAAGCAATTCTCAGCCGGGCACGGTGGCTCATGTCTGTAATTCCAGCACTTCAGGAGGCCGAGGCAGGCAGATCACCTGAGGTCAGGAGTTCAAGACCAGCCTGGCCAACATGGTGTAACCCCGTCTCTACTAAAAGTACAAAAATTAGCTGGGAATGGTGGTGGGCGCCTGTAATCCCAGCTACTCTGGAGGCTGAGGTAAGAGAATCGCTTGAACCTGGGAGGTGGAGGTTGCAGCAGTGAGCTGAGATCGTACCACTGCACTCCAGCCTGGGTGACAGAGTGAGACTCCATTTAAAAAAAAAAAAAGCAATTCTCCTGCCTCAGCCTCCTAAGTATTTGGGACCACAGGTGTGTACCACCTTGCCTGGCTAATTTTTATATTTTTGGTAGATCGGGTTTCACCATGTTGCCCAGGCTGGTCTCAAACCCCTGAGCTCAAGTTATCTGCTAACTTCAGCCTCCCAAAGTGCTGGGATTATAGGCATGAGCCACCTCACCTGGCCTCAGCTGTGCTTTCTGTGTTTGGTACATGGGAAGGCATCTTCTGGGCACTCAGAACAGGCTGATTTTCCTCCTGTCCCCTAACAAGATGGTGCAGACAGGGTAGGAGCCTCTCTGCTCTCCCAGGTTCACAGAGATCCCAAATTTGAGGCAGCCTGTGCAGAACGTCACTCGCACAGGGACTCGCCATTCCCATCAGCTCCCCTGGGACATTCAAGGCAAATTGGATTGACAGGCTTCTGTGTCACTCCCCTAGGAGGAAAAACTGAGCCACGTTTTTAGGGGGTCCCCAGGAGCATGTCGAGCAGAGCCCTCATGTGGCCATGGAGCCCCGGAAGGACCCATGTGTTTTTCGAGATGCTGCGAGTCCCCGCCTCAGCAGTTGCCCTCCCGATTTGTCAGCTGGGAAGACCGAGGCCCTGGGAGCTGAACATGTGACCCCCGTTGTTAGGGCTCCAGCCAGGCAATGGGGAGGATGGGTGGGCAGGCCAATAGGGAGTGTCTGCTCCCGGGCAGACAGCAGAGGACGGGCGAAGTGGATGCCTTCCCTTCCCTTAGATGTCACCAGTGTTTCCTTTTCTTCTGCCGCCTGCTTCACACCCCAGGGAGGAGAGAGACCGAGCGTCGGGGTATAGGAAGAGAGGTCCGAAACCCAAGCGGCTTCTGCTGCAGGTAACTGGCCTGCCTTTCTGCCTCCTTTCTCCCGCTGTCCAGCCCCCAGTCCCCTTCAGCCCCTTGGTGCATTTACACTGGCTGGTTGAACTGATCTGTGTCCCCTCCCCTGTACCACCCAGGGCACTGTGGGGTGGGCCACTTGGGTAAGTTTTGATGGGAGGAGTTGGAGAAAGCCTGTGTAGGGGGCTGGTGCCTGGGCAAGACAGCCTGAGTGGGAGGTGCCATGGTAGGAGGGAGGGTGGGCCTAGGGCCAGTGGAATCCTAGGATTTTGAAAGCTTAGAATGTTGCTGTAAGGAAGGCTTGAAAGCTTTGAGCCTTTTGATGCTCAGAATCCTTAACACAAAATTATAATCGTTGAGAACCTCAGAAACATAAACGTTAGAATTGAGGAAACATGAGAGACTAGAATTTCAGAATCCAAGAAACAGAATCTTAGATTTGTAGAACTACAGCCTTGGAATCTTAGACTCTTAGAAGTGTGTCATTTTTGAGTGGGAAAAAACTTACAGAGCCTCCTCTTCCAACCTTCAGTCAGGCGGGGACCTAAGTCTCTGCAGCATCTGGCGTGCCCACGTCTTAGGTCTTCAGGGCCTTTGCTAACCTCAGTGCTTTGCAGTGACAGGCCAGTGGAGTGTGGAGCAGTGCAGTCACAGGTTGAGCCTCCCTGATCCAAAATCTGAAATTCGGCCAGGTATGGTGGCTCACGCCTATAATCCCAACACTTTGGGAAGCCGAGGCAGGCAGATCACCTGAGGTCAGGAGTTCAAAACCAGCCTGGCCAATGGGGTGAAACCCTGTCTCTACTGAAAATACAGAAATTACCCAGGTGTGGTGACAGGCACCTGTAATCCCAGCTACTCGGGAGGCTGAGACAGGAGAGTCGCTTGAACTCGGGAGGCGGAGGTTGCAGTGAGCCAAGATCACGCCATTGCACTCCAGCCTGGGTGATAAGACTGAAACTCTGTCCTCACCCCAAAAAAACAAGTCTGAAATGTTCCACAATCCAAAATATTTTGAGCACCAACATGGTATTCAAAGGAAGTGCTCGTTGGAGCATTCTAAATTTCAGATTTTTGGATTGGGGATGCTCAGCTAGTAAATATAATGCAAACATTCCAAACTCCTAAAAAAAAATTTGAAGTCTGAAACACTTCTGGTCCCAAGCATTTTGGGTAAGGAATACTCTGCCTGTGTGTGGTTGTAGGCAAGTCTTTTCACCTGTAAAATGGGGGTGAAGAGAATACCTGCTCTCCTTAATGTAATAAGGCCCCCCAGGCAGGGCATTGGAAGCCAGAAAATCAGGATTCATAGTCTACTTGCATGTGATCCACATCATGTGTCCTGGCCACTCCTGCTTATAGCCCACGGAGGCTTTCACCAGAGTGGGTGGGCCTCCCTTCATGCAGTGGGTGTGTTCCGCTGTGTTTGGCATAAACTGAGCCTAGGAAGGAAAGTAATGTCTCCCAGACATCTGCATGCCAGGCTCTGTGCTGGTGTGCTTTGCCAGTGAACACACTCCACATACTAAGCCCACAGGGCAGGTGTGTTTGTTATCTCTCCCCTCTGACGTGGCAACTTAAAGCAATAACCATTTATGATTTCCCATGGTCTCTGGGGATCAGGAATTAGGGAGTGCACTAGCTGGTTCTATAGTGGTTCGAGTTTGGGCTGCAGTCAGGGTGCTGGCTGGGCTGTAGTCATCTGTAGGCTTGACCAGGGCTGCGGGATCTGCTTCCGAGGGGGCTGCTCATGGGCTGGCAAGGCAGGGCTGGGCATTGGCAGGAGCTGTTCCTCTCCAGAGGGCTGCTTGAGTGTCCTTACAGTGCAGCCACCAGCTTCCCAAAGTGGGTGACCCAAGAGAGAGAGCAGGGAAGAAGACACAGTGTCTTTTATGTCCTAGCCTGGGAAGTCACACACCACAGCACTCGGTGTGGGAAGGGACTGCCCATAGGTGGGAATTCCAGGAGGCGGGGATGGGTGGGGCCCTCCTTGGAGGCTGGCTCCTACAGCTTCTTCACTGTTTGTCTGAGAAAGAAATCGAGGCCCAGGAAGGCCGGTAGCTTACCCAGGACGTGACTGTTACCACCTGCGTCCCTTTAGTAGCTGCAGTGCTCTTGTGATGAGGTTGCCAAGGAAGAAGAAGCTGCCTTGCAGAATGGTAGAATGTCCTGGGCTTCTTTTTTTTTTTTTTTGAGACAGAATCTTGCTCTGTCGCCCAGGCTGGAGTATAGTGGTGCCATCTTGGCTCACTGCAACCTCCGCCTCCCAGGTTCAAATGATTCTCCTGCCTCAGCCTCCCGAATAGCTGGGATTACAGGTGCCTGCCACCACACCTGGCTAATTTTTGTATTTTTTAGTAGAAAGAGGGTTTTGCCATGTTGGCCAGGCTGGTCTCAAACTCCTGACCTCAGGTGATCTGCCCGCCTCTGCCGCCAGAAGTCCTGGGATTACAGGCGTGAGCCACCGTGCCCGGCCTGTACTGGGCTTCTGATGGTCTGCGAGCCCAGTGGGAGGAGGGGATTTTGAGTCAGTTTCCTGCAGGACGGGCCTCCCAGCCACGGGAGTGTTTTCCCAGTTCCCTCCCAGTTCCGCCTCCTCCCGTCACTGCAGCAGCCCGCACCCCGGGACATGTGCTGTTGACAGGCACGACTGTGAGCGAGGCCTGCGTTGTCATCTCTTCCTTCAGCTAGGAGGTGTTTGACCGCACAGGTCCCATCTGATGGCTGCATTCTCTTCCTGGGAGCTCCTGGCCTTTGGTGACAGGTGGCAGGAGATCCCAGTGGTCCCAGTGATCCAGAGTCTCCCAACATCTTGGCACCGTGGATCTTTTGTGGATTCATGTAAATTCTCCCAAAGTAAATAAGATAAATTCCAAAATTACAAACTTCAGGGGTGGACGGACTTGGCCTCCAGCTCCAGAGGTGTGACAGGCAGTCAGCAGAGGGAGCCGCAGGAGGCAGCTCACAGGGCCCAGGAGCACCCGGAGGGATCAGGTGCATCTGCAGCCGGGTAGAGCCCTGTCCCTTCGGCTGGGCGGCACAGGCATGCGGTGCTGTGTGTACTGCTTGCTTGGCTTTGTGCCAGGCAACTCCAAGGGCATACCCTTTGCCCTCTGCCCTGTACCATCTCCTGGGTGAGCCAGCAGCGTCAGTTTTGGTGGAGGTGCTCTGGCAAGAAAAGAGGCCTTTCCTAAAACGAAGGCTAACTCTGTAATGCATTCAGATTTGTTTTTCTTGGTCAGTTTTCAGTTTGTCCTTCTTGTATGCTTCTCTGCTGGGTGTGGAAGGAGTAAACCTGTGGCCCCAGCCCCTATCCCTGGGGAAATGAGAATGTGCTGTGGGGCCCAAAGGGGGCGCTGAGCTGGCAGAGCCTGGGGCTGCTTGGGGGCCCACTCTCTGGGCTGGAGTTGGGTGGGGTGGGGTGGTGGCCGTCCACAGCATGGGGAGGAGTTGGGTGGGCAGATGTGGGAAGGGCACTCGGGGTGGGAGGAACAGCATGAGCAAAGGTATGGCGGGTGGGAGGGCGGGGCTGACCCGCGCTGCCCTGGCTTGCCCCCGCAGCGGCTGTACAGCATGGACCTGCGGAGCTCCCACAAGGCCAAGGGCAAGGAGAAGCTCTGCTTCTCCCTGACCTGCCCACTCGGCAGCGGGAGCCCCGAGGGGGTGGTCAAGGCGGGGGCACCTGAGCTTGTGGACAAGGGCCCCTTGGTGCCCACCCTGCCCTTCCCACTCCGCAAGCCCCGAAAGGCCCACAAGTACCTGCGGCTCTCACGCAAGAAGTTCCCGCCCCGCGGGCCCAACCTGGAGAGCCACAGCCATCGACGGGAGCTCTTCCTGCAGGAGCAACCGGCCCCAGACGTCCTGCAGGCGGCCGGCGAGTGGGAGCCTGCTGCGCAGCCCCCTGAAGAGGAGGGTAAGGTGGCCCAGGCCCAGAGACCCTCAGAGCTGGAAAGGGCCCTGTGGGTCATCAGGTCCAACTGACTCAATGTCCAAAGAGGGCCCTTCGAGCTTTGCCAGGACAGTCGGGTCTGGGCTCAGTGCCCCGGCACTAGCCCAGGGCTCCTCCTGTCTTCCCGCTCTGGTTGAGCTCTTGTCTAGGCTGGGAAGATGCCCCCAGTGCCCTCCTCCCAGTGTCCAGCCCTGTGCGAGGCCCTGAGCTGGCTGAAGACGCAGAGAGGAAGACCTGGAGCTGGGGTGGGGTTGGGTGGTCTGCATGGCTTCTCACCTTTCAACGCTGCTCCTCATCTGTCTGTCTCTGTCTCACGCTGCAGCAGATGCCGACCTGGCCGAGGGGCCCCCTCCCTGGACACCTGCGCTCCCCCCAAGTGAGGTGACCGTGACGGACATCACCGCCAACTCCATCACCGTCACCTTCCGCGAGGCTCAGGCAGCTGAGGGCTTCTTCCGAGACCGAAGTGGGAAGTTCTGAATCACCGTTTTTACTCTTCTTAAACTGTTGTCTTTTGGGCTTGGGGTGGGACTTCCAGAGATAGGGATGGGTTGGGGGGCGGGGTAATTATTTTATTTAAAAAAAATACCGAGCAGCAAGAAGGGAGAAGATGCCACCACTCTCCCATCACCCGGCCCTTTCTCTGAGGGACGTTTACCACGCGGCCTCAGGCTGGGGATGGAGAGAGTTGCTCTGGGAGTTGGGGGACCACCCCCAGGGCAGGATGGGGACAGGATGTCCCCTGCTGGGGACACCACCATTATCATTCTCCTCTAGTGACGCAGCCGCTGGTTCTAGGAGTTAAAAGAACGTTGGAAGGCCCAAATCCTCTCCCTGAGCGGCCCACCCCAGCCTGGCTGGCTGTTTTTCTCCTTTATGTTTTGATTGGGTCTTTACCTTGAACTTTCCACTCCAGCTTTGCAGTGGGCTGTGGAGGCTGGTTTCAACCAAAAGTGAGTGGGGCAGGAGGAAGGGGCAGGAGGAAGGGTTGAGGTCACTTGGGGCAAATCCCTTCCCCTTCAGAGAGGCTTCTACCCTTCCCAGGGAGGAGGCGTGGCTGAGACCCTTCTGCTGAGAGCTCTGTCCTCCCCTCATCACCTGGCCCATGCAGAAATGCTCACGCACGCCCGGCTGCACAGGTGTGCACGCATTACCCTTTGCGTGTACATTCCCATGTGCCCCACAAACACATGTGTGTCTGCAGATGTGTCCACAGGGGCCTTGCAAATGTGGTTTAGAAGCCCCGGCCAGGCGAACTTGGGCGATTCATAGCACAGAAGAATGCGCCACTACACCCACACTTCCTCCACCTTACATGCACCTTGCTACTTGCTTGCAGCTTTCAGCGGAGGGCAGGGGTCTGGCACCGGTGTGATGGCACCCCAGTCTCCAGGCATGCAGAAGCGGTTTCTAAGCTGTACCGGGCCAGGCTGCGGGTGTGCAGGCATCTGCTAAGTTGTGCGATGTATCAGTGCAGGCTTTGAGACATCTGGACCCTGTCCTTCCTCCCCTGAGGGGTTCTTGTTCTTTCCGACTCAGGTGACTTTTCAGCCCTTCCGATTCCCCTCTTTTTCTGCCCTCCCCTCCAACTCAGCCAGCCCAGGTGTGGGCAGTCAGGGAGGGAGTGTCCCACCGAGTTCTCAGGGCAGCCCTCGACTCCTAAGCCCCTTCCTCCTCCCATTCTGCATCCCCTGCCCATCCAACCTAAATGCCACAGCTGGAGCTGAGCTGCATTCCTGTGGAGGGAGCTCTGCCATGCCTCTCTGAGGTCAGGCTGCCTGTGTGTGATGGGTAGGCTCTGCACCAGCCCACCCCCTGGCGAGGGGCACTGTTTTCTGGCTTGTACAAGGTGTTGTGGCGGCCAGTGGCTTCTCTGCCAGTGAGGAGTGACTTCTCCCTCTCTTCCAGTCCTGTAGGGGAGGAAAAGCCAGATTGGGGGGCCTGAGGGGAGCATGGAAAAGGCCGGCTCTCCTGTCTTTCCTTGGCTGTCAGTCAGGGTAATACACACCAAGAGTGGAGTGTGGCCGGTGAGTTTGAAACCTGCCCTCCCTCCCCGAAGCTCTGCACTGTGTCCTCAGGAAGTCACAGAGTCTCTATGGAGGCAAGGAGAGGGTGATTCTCTCCCAGACCCTGTCTTCCCAGTTCCCAAACCAAAGACGGCCTACAGCCCTTTCTGCTTGGGGCGCTCTCTTGACAGGCTGCCCAGATCCCTGAGTCTCTCTATCCTTCCTCCTCGATCTTTAGTTGTCCACAGTCAATTCAGTGCTTCCATTGGGGGACAGTCCCCACCGGGGTGACCTGATTCACCTCCAGCCCAGGGAATGGAATCTAGAGGAATATGTGGGGTGGGTCTGGAAAAGGGGCAGCAGGAATCACTACCCGTCTGCAGCTGTAGGGCCCTGTGGAGGGGAAGGGGAAGCTTGGGGTCCCAGGGGAGCTCTTCCAGGAGAGGGGCACCCAGCGGAGGGGAAGGTGATAGAGGGTTGTAGGGGACGGGTCTCTAGTTGAATGTCTTGGCCCATGGCTTTGGAATATGGCTGGTAGCTTCCAGCAGAAGTCAGCCTCCCCATCCCCCAGAGGACATGGGACCTTTTTCCTGCTTCCTGGTCACTTTCAAACAACTATTTGTGCAATCTGTGGGTCTGTGATTTCATGGGGCTTTTTGTGTGGGGGCTGCAGTTGCTGTTCTGTCTGTAGCAGCAGGATGTATCTTTCCCCTTACTCAGCCCTTTATGGCCCATGGGGAACCCCGTGGCTCAGGGAGAGCCGAACTCCAGGGGTGTGATCTGGGACAGGTGGGCCTGAGGTGCCCAGCTCAGGGCAGCCATGTGGCTCATGGGCTGTAGTGAGTGGGCTCCCTGAGGGAAAAGGCTGTGGGCCATTAGGACCATTCCCCAGGACAGGTGACCTCTGTGAGGTCACCTATGGCTGTGGCCGTGCAGGCCTCCTTCCAGCCCAGAGTGGCCCAGTAGAGCAAAGCAAACAGTGACCTCCACCCCCGCAGCTCCCTTAAAAGGCCAGTAATCTTGAGGGTCGGGGGAGGGCTTAGAAAGCATTTGCCCACCTGCCTTTCTTTCCCCCAGCCCCCACCCGCTTTGAATGTAGAGGCCTGTGGGTACTTTTCCTTTTGTGGTGGGGGGTGCGGAGGACATACCCCCACCCTGGCATGGCCGCCTGGAATGCAGGACCATCACCGCTGTTACGGTGATGGCCTCTCTGCCAGTCTCCTCCTCTCCCCTTGTTCCAGGGGCAGGCGCTATGCTTCTGTGAGGTGGTTTAGCTTTTGCTTTATAAGTGGCCAGCTGTGGCCACCAGGTCTCAGCACAAGAGCGCTTCCTTTGCACAGAATGAGCTTCGAGCTTTGTTCACACTAAATGAATGTATCTGGGAGGGATTGGGGGCACGAGTTGATTCCAAGCACATGCCTTTGCCGAGTGTGTGTGTGCTGGGAGAGTCAGAGTGGATGTAGAGCGCGGTTTTATTTTTGTACTGACATTGGTAAGAGACTGTATAGCATCTATTTATTTAGATGATTTATCTGGTAAACGAGGCAAAAAATTATTAAAAATACATTAAAGGTGATAAAAATTAAAGAAAGTTCCTGGGCATTTGATCATTCCTTCTGGTTTTGTCCCCACTGTGCCGAGGAGAGCGCTCCAGACCATGGTGACACCAGTCCACTAGTCACTGACCATGATCTCAGAGAAGCCTTTCTATTTGCTGAGCCCCCAGAGGGACAGTGAATTAACGGAGGTGACAGGTACAGGAAACAGGGGGTTGGGGTGTCTGGGTGAGGCCATTGCTGTGGTCTGTAGCATGTCGTCAGAGGCCTGGAGTGCTTCTGGCACCTTTTCTCTGCTTCCCCCAAGAATCCTCTGTTCCAGAACCTTGCAGCAGTGAGCATTCTGGGTCTGGATCACAAAACTGTCATTGAAGGTTCTGGATCACAAAACTGTCATTGAACTAACACTCACCTACTGTGTGTTCAACCAAGCTTAGCACACATGTCTGAACGCTGAAACAGGTGGTCAGGGCCAAAGGCAAGTCCTGGGAGCACGTCTGCATTTGAGTGCATCACAGGCTGCAGGACAGAGGCTGGGCCAGAGCAGGCAGGGCTGATGGTAGGTAAAAGAGTTAAGAGGCTGTTGCATCCCAGCACTTTGGGAGGCCAAGGTGGGCAGATCACCAGAGGTCAGGAGTCAGATCACCTGAGGTCAGGAGTTCGAGACCAGCCTGGCCAACATGGCGCAACCCCGTCTCTATTAAAAATACAAAAATTAGGCGGGTGTGGTGGGCACCTGTAATCCCAGCTACTTGGGAGGCTGAGGCAGGAGAATCACTTGGACCCGGGAGGCGGAGGTTGCAGTTAGCCAAGATTGCGCCATTGCACCCCAGCCTGGGTAACGAGAGTGAAACCCCATCTCAAAAAAAAAGAATGTGCCTGGGTTTCCAGTTTGGACAACTGGATAGGCAAAGATCTGGATGGAGGATGAAGGAGAAGAAGCAGATTCTGAAGTATCTTGACTTGGTCACCCCCAAAAGCAGAGCCTGGGATGATTTTCTGGTCAGGGAGTTCATTTGGGAGGTGATCCAAGGGGCAGGGATTAGGGGCTAGAGAGAGTAGCATACAAGGGTGTATTGCTGAGGTCACTGTTATGGGGAACTGGGGTGTGATTCTGCCTGAGATCACCTGAGAAGTATACAAATGCCTCCCTGAATTGGCCCCTCCCAGTGAGAGGGGTGGAGCCTAGTGTATGCGCACAACCCCTCCCTGTTGGAGACTTGACCCTGTGTGTGCTAATCCTCATCCCCCAACTTATAAGCACTGCTCATGCCAGCTCTCACCCATCTGTTGTGTTGGAAGAGCCCAGGTTAGAAAGTGAAGACATGCTGGCAGTCAGAACCCACAGGGAGTCGTCCACCCCATCCGCAGCTGAAATCAGAGATGAGGCCGAGAGATGGTCACCCAAGAGGGGCCCCAGAGGCATCTGCAGTTGCCCCTGCAGCTACCAGCGGGCACAGAGGCACCAAGAGATGCCTCAGGGACCGCCCTGATGTCCAGACAGACTCCTATTTGCACACAGCATGTATCAGCAACTCACATCTCAGGGTGATCAAGGTCAGGAAACCTCATCAATTTACAAACTTTTTTCTTCTTTCCTGGGATCTACTAGTCCTAGGAGCCCAAAGCAACTGGGTGGTAGTTGTAGCTTCAGTTTCTGAGTTCCTTACACTGTCCCCTGGTAGATGTGCTTCCTGTCCTGGAAACTGGGGCCTCTGCTCTGCCAGGTCTCAGTCCCAGTGGGCAGGAGCACAAGTTCTGCAAGACGATGAGAAGGACCCGCCCAGCTTCCACCCTTTGGTTCTCCCTGGGGCACCACTGGCTCAGTGCATGTATTAAGTCCAGGCAGCTGGGCGCAGTGGCTCACGCTTGTAATCCCAGCACTTTGGGAGGCCAAGACAGGCAGATCACAAGGTCAGGAGATAGAGACCAGCTTGGTTAACACAGTAAAACTCTATCTTTACTAAAAATACAAAAAATTAGCCGTGTGTTGGCACGTGCCTATAGTACCAGCTACTCTCGAGGTTGAGGCAGGAGAATTGCTTGAACCTGGGAGGCAGAGGCTGCAGTGAGCTGAGATCACACCACTGCACTCCAGCCTGGGCAACAGAGCGAGACTTCATCTCAAAAAAAAAAAAATCCAAGCGGAGAGCACCTGAGTCCTGCAGAGTGAGCTGATGCTTTAGCTGGGCTTCAGTGGGCAGTGCCCTGGTTCTGTGAGGCGAGCAGTTTCCGGACGGCACAGTTGTGATAGCAGATCCCATGCAAACACGCTGTTGCGCTTGCTTTGATAGGCAGTGTGTTCCTCCATCTAAAGCTGTGTTCTGTGGGAACGCTGTTGGGCAGTCAGGCCTTTTGTAGCCCTTCAGATCATGGTGGTGGTATGGACACTGTGGACAAGAAAGGCAAACCCACGTCCTGAGTGGGGGGTGAAGTCTGCTAAGTGTGAACCGCTGACCCCTCCAGAGGGAAAGGAGTCCAGTGTAATCAACTTGCCATGACGTTTCTGGCCGATGATCTCTGGGAGGGATGATACCACGTCAGGGCTCACCCTCAGTGTCTGCCTTTGACAAGTTGGATGTTCTTTGGCTGCAGAACTAGGCTTAGGACCAGCTTTGCGGGTTTTTTTTAGTAGAGACAGGGTTTCACCATGTTGGTCAGGCTAGTCTCAAACTCCTGACCTTGTGGTCCGCCCACCTCAGCCTCCCAAAGTGCCATGAGCCACCACCGCGCCTGGCAGGACCAGCTTTGTGAGGAAGCCTGTGCTGACCGGCCCACTCATAGCCTGCATGTCTTCCACCGTGGCCATTGCTACAGTGGGCTTATGGTGCAGGCACCAATGTGGCAAGGATAGAGGCTGGCTGTCATGCACTGCAGAGGATAAAGGGAGAGATGACTGTCCTCTCCTCCTGTGTTCCAGTCTCCTCTATGATGAGTGCTCTCTGGTACACACAAATCTAAGAAGAGAACATGGTCAGAGGTGGGCCCTCTGGTCTTATGCAATAAATCCAGCTGGGTACAGTGGCTCACACCTGTAGTCTCAGCACTTTGGGAGCCCAGGAGTTTGAGATCAACGTGGGAAACATGACTAATCCTGCTCTCTACAAAAAATACAAAAATTAGCTGGGCATGGTGGCACACACCTATAGTCCCAGCTACTCAGGAGGCTGAGGTGGGAGGATCACTTGAGGACAGGAGTTTGAGGCTGTAGTGAGCCAGGATCGTGCCACTGCACTCCAACCTAGGTGACAGAGTGAGACCCTGTCTCAAAAAAATAGTAAAGTAAAACAAATAAGTCCAAAATTTCCACCAACCTGAGCTTTCTGACTCCTCCCTCAAAACTATTATAAGGTTCTGTTAGCATCTGTTATGGTTGCCTGCAGAGGAGGATGGACTGCCCCCCCAGCTGCATCTAAAATTTAGTCCACATGTTGAGAACCTTCCCTCCAAGCTCAGAAGGAACCAACCCTACTGACTGATGATGCCACATACACACAAGAACCTGAGAGTGTTGGCTGAGTCGCATACATGATTGAGGTCTCTGGGGAGAGCAGGGCAGGCCCTTCGAGCACGTGCAAAAATGGCCTGAGAGCGCCACGACAGGGGGCTAGCTTTGGTGTTTGCTGTGGTTAGGGGCTAAGGGTTTCCGCACCTAGGCAGGAGCACGTGTGATTTCAAAATCCTGGGCACCTCCAGCCAGGTACAGTGGCTCAAGCCTGTGATCCCAGCACTTTGGGAGGCCGAGGTGGGCGGATCACAAGGTCAGGAGTTCGAGACCAGCATGGCCAACATGACAAAACCCATCTCTACTGAAAATACAAAAATTAGCCGGGCGTGGTGGCAGGCGCCTGTAAACCCAGCTACTCGGGAGGCTGAGGCATGAGAACCACTTGAACTCAAGAGGTGGAGGTTGCTGTCTGGTGGGGGATCCAGTTCTAAATCCCATCCTGAAGATTACCTTTCAGGGTCCATGTCCAATGCCTCTGTTTTCAGTCTCTGCTAGGGGCTGAACTGTGTCCCTCCAAAATTCCCGTGTCGAAGTCCTAACTCCCAGCACCTCAGGGTGTGAGTTTATTTGGAGATGAGACTTTACAGGGGTGATCAAGTTAAAATGAGGTCATTGGGGTGGTTCCTAATCCACTATGTCTCGTGTCCTTATAAAAAGGGGAGATTTGGGTCAGGCTCATGCCTGTAATCCCAGCACTTTGGGAGGCTGAGGTGGGCAGATCACCAGAGGTCAGGAGTTTGAGACCAGCCTGGCCTATATTATGAAACCCTATCTCTACTAGAAATACAAAATTTAACTGGGCATGGTGGCAGGCACCTATAATCCCAGCTACTCTGGAGGCTGAGGCAGGAGAATCTCTTGAACCTGAGAGGTGGAGGGTACAGTGAGCCGAGATCACACCACTGCACTCCAGCCTGGGTGACAGAGTAAGACTTCGTCTAAAAGAAAAGAGTGGGGCAGGGGGAGATTTGGACTCAGAGACATGCTGTGGGATGACCCTGTGAAGACAGAGAGGATGCCATCCATAAGCCGGGAAGAGAGGCCTGCATCAGAGCCTTCCCTCCAAGCCCAGAAGGAGCCAACCTTACTGACCCTTGATCCTGAACTTCAGCCTCCACAGCGGTGAGGGGATGAATTTCTATTGTTTAAGCCTCCTGGTCTGTGGGAGCTTATTATGGCACCATAGCAAGCTAATGCAGTGTCCGTGAGAACAGAATCTAAGGCTGGAACTTGGGTGCAGGTAGTTTATTTGGGACGGGGTTCTAGGAAGGAAGAGTGGAGACAGGGCCAGGGAAGGAGAGAAAGCCAGGGTAATGATGCATTATTGAGGTGGGTGCTGTGGGAACATGAGCAACACAGCTGTTTATTCAGCTGGGTGCAGGTGGGCTGAGGCCTAAAAGAGAGTCAGTGGAAGGCGGTGGGATAGGAGTTGGTTTTATAGGTTTGGGCAGTTTTTGCAACCTGGGAGGGGGTCGTAGGGTCTGGAGTCATAGGGTTGACCAAGGTCAATTATGAAGTCCAATTGCCTTATCAATTGGGGCGGGAGGGTCTCAAAGTCAAGTAGGTGCTGCAAGGGTTGATGGTCTTCCAGTTACTTCAGATTTTCTAGGAACTCATCTGGAGTATCTGTGTAGGTCACAGAGATTACCATGGCATCCGTGACGCCATCAGTAAGCCTAAAAGACCTTACAGTGCACCCGTCACCCAGACACCACAGTCCTTAGTGCTACCCCACACTTGCTGGGCTGCAGATTCGGGGTCCTGGGCACATAGTGCTAGATAAAGCCACAGGGGTCGGAGAAGGGTCAGGGGAGGAAGAAGGCGATGTGTCTGTGTGTGTTTGGTGGTGGGCAGATCTTCGCAGACCTGCCCCCAAGACCAAGGGAGCCAAGAGACCAAAGACAGAGGCTGACAAATCCAGTTTCTGAGAAACAAACATTTAATGGGGACTTAGGAACAGAGGCCATGTCTCTGGCAGCCGAGAGATGGCAGGTCCCTGCACCCGCCCTCCAGAAAATGTGCTTTATATAGCAAGCTTTTAGGGTGAAACGTGGAGCTGGTCACATCTTTAGACTTTGTTGTCAAGACTCATAAGCACTGGGGAGGGTGGATAAGCATCTTTACGAGGGGTCATTATGGGTCTTTAGACCTTGCTGCAGAACACATTGGTATGCAGGGGTCAGACACCAGTCCTCATGGTGATTATGTGTCAAGATGGCATCACTCTTGCCATGCAACAGGCTGTTTTCCTGTAGCATGTTCAAGTGTGTGTGTGTGTATGCTCACAGGTGGTAACACTAGGATTGATTCTGCCTCCTCCTGGTTCCCTGCACTGAGGGTAGAGTCTGGCCCTACCTGCTTGCTGGCAACTCCTTGATCTCTCCCTTTAGCAAGTGGAGCACTCAGGGCTGTAATCCCAGCACTTTGGGAGGCTGAGACGGGCAGATCACCTGAGGTCAGGAGTTCGAGACCAGCCTGGCCAACTTGGGGAAACCCCATCTCTACTAAAAATATAAAAATTAGCCGGCATGGTGGTGTGTGCCTGTAATCCCAGCTACTAATCCCAGCTACTCGGGAGGCTGAGGCATGAGAATCACTTGAGCCTGGGAGGCAGAGCTTGCAGTGAGCTGAGATTTCGACACTGCACTCAAATCTGGGCAACAGAATGAGACTCTGTCTCAAAAAAAAAAGAAAAAAGTGGGGAACTCAGCGTGCTTTGCCTTTAGCTTTAAGCCTTGGCCAGAATTCTGACTCCCAAGAATGGTGTCATGGCTGGGTGTGGTGGCTCAAGCCTGTAATCCCAGCACTTTGGGAGGTCACGGCAGGTGGATCACTTAAGGCGTGGAGTTGGAAACCAGCCTGGGCAACATAGTGAGACCCCATCTCTATGAAAAATAAGAAAAAATTAGCTGGGCATGATGGCATCTCTAGTCCCAGCTACACGGAAGGCTGAAGCAGGAGCACTGCTTGAGTCCAAGAGGCCAAGACTGAAGTGAGCTCTGATCATGCCACTGCACTCCAGCCTGGGTGACAGAGTGAGATCCTGTCTCAAAGGAAAAAAGCAACGAGAAAAGTGTCAGAATTGCCCTGATACACGTGCTCAGCGTAGCTCTCGTGTATGTTACCTGCATGCTCACAACTTTCTGAGGGAGGTAGTTGTTGCACCGGTTTCTCTGAGTGAGGCAAGTGGTTAGAGAGGCTGCGTGAGTTATTCAAGGCTACACAGCTAGGATGTAGCAGAGCGGAGATTTGAACTTGTTTCTAGCACCAGACACCTCACTACCCATCATTCTATAGCAATTCTAAAACTTTTTGGTTGCTAAGTCCATTTACATTCTTAAAAACTGTTAAGAACCCCAGAGAGCTTTTGGTGTACATGGGTTATAGCTATCAATACTTATCACATTAGAGGCCGGGGTGGTGGCTCATGCCTCTAATCCCATCACTTTGAGAGGCCGAGGAGGTGGATCACCTGAGGCCAGGGGTTTGAGACCAGCCTGACCAACATGATGAAACCTCGTCTCTACTAAAAACACAAAAATTAGTCGGGCATGGTGATGGGTGCCTGTAATCACAGCTACTTGGGAGGCTGAGGTGGGCAGGAGAATCACTTGAACCCAGGAGGCAAAGATTGCAGTGAGCCGAGATTGCACCACTGTACTCCAGCCTAGGCAACAAGATCAAGACTCTGTATCAAAAAAAAGTAATGGCTTCAGTATTTTAATGAATTAGGTATTTTTAGATTTCTCAGTTTTCGTTTCATATATGTATCTATGTATGTATGTGTGTGTGTGTGTATATATATATATATATTTGAGTCAGAGTCTCGCACTGTCACCCAGGCTGGAGTGTAATGGCATCTGGCAAAATAGATTTTTTAATAGTTGCTTTATTCAAGATATTTCTGTGCATGGAGAGGAATACTTACTAGTATTGGTACTTTATTGCCCAATCTATTTAAGTAATATAACTCTGAAAATCAATTTTCCTTAAGCATTGTTAATTTGACTAATTATAAATCCAGTATTATAAATCTAGATTGATTCTTTTGAACATTCCAGACATCTTCACTAGCAGCCCAGACACACACAAATACAGTATTTGAGACTGACTGAGATGGCGGGATCTGAGCAATCTGATGATTGATTCTTTACAGGGATGTGCAAACCAGGGAGATTTAAATGGGGACCTTTCATCATTAGGCCAAGTCTCTAAATCACTATAACAATGTTGATTTGTGGCATCCGGGACCAAATTTCTCTTTGTTATAGAGGTGCTTTTGGGGTACCTGTCAGAGTGGAGGAAAAAGATGTGCAGCCACTAGAGGGCCCCTAAAATTTATTTTATTTATTTAATTTTTCTTTCTTTTTTTTTTTGAGATGAAGTCTCACTGTCACCCAGGCTGGAGTGCAATGGCTCAATCTTGGCTCACTGCAACCTCTGCCTCCAGGATTCAAGTGATTCTTCTGCCTCAGTCTCCTGAGTAGCTGGGATTACAAGTGCCCATCACCACACCCAACTAATTTTTGTATTTTTTTTTTATAAGCTGCACTGTTTCCCATAATTTTTGTATTTTCAGTAGAGACGGGTTTTGTCATGTTGGCCAGTCTGGTCTCAAACTCCTGACCTCAAGTGATCTGCCTGCCTCAGCCTCCCAAAGTGCTGGGATTACAGGTGTGAGCCACCTCGCCACCCCTGAGACAGCCAAAGCCCACCTGTCCCTCCTCTTCCTCATCCTACTCAACCTGAAGATGATAAAGCCGAAGACCTTTATGATGACCCACTTCCCCTTAATGAACAGTAAATGTATTTCCCTTCCTTATGATTTCCTTAATAATGTTTTCTTTCCTAGCTTACTTTATGGTAAGAATATATTGTATAATACATATAATATATAATATAATAATACATATATAATATATATTATATAACAGCATACAAAATATGTGTTCATCCACTGTTTTATCAGTAAGGCTCCCAGTCAACAGTAGACTTAAGTTTGAGGAGTCAAAAGTTATATGCACATCTATATAAAAAGAAAAAAGAAGGCCAGGCACGGTGGCTCACACCTGTAATCCCAGCACTTTGGGAGGCCAAGGCAGGCGGGTCACAAGGTAAGGAGCTCGAGACCAGCCTGACCAACATGGTAAAACCCCGTCTCCACTAAAATACAAAAATTAGCTGGCATGGTGGTGCATGCCTGTAATCCCAGCTACTCAAGAAGCTGAGGCAGGAGAATCACCTGAATCCAGGAGGCGGAGGTTGCAGTGAGCCAAGATCGCGCCACTGCACTCCAGCCTGGGTGACAGAGTGAAACTCAGTAGTCTCAAAAAGAAAAAAAAAAAAAGGAGGCCGGGCATGGTAGCTCACACCTGTAATCCCTTTGGGGGATTACAGCACTTTGGGAGGCTGAGGCAGGCAGATCGCAAGGTCAGGAGTTGGAGACCAGCCTGGCCAACACAATGAAACCCTGTCTCTACTAAAACTACAAAAATTAGCCAGGCATGGTGGTGGGTGCCTGTTGTCCCAGCTACTAGGGAAGCTGAGGCAGGAGAATTGCTTGAACCCGGGAGACAGATGTTGTGGTGAGCCCAGCTCATGCCACTACACTCCAGCCTGGGCACAGAGTGAGACTCTGTCTCAAAAAAAAAAAAGAAAAAAGAAAAAGGCCTGCAGACATGATGGGTTCAAGGTTACTTCCCGGAGCTGGAGCGCTGGCAGTGCACACCCTGAGGGCTCGAGGTCCCAGTGGCGTGGTCGCACTGTGCTCCATGACATCTGGAGGTGGTGTTCCTACTGATGACGAGCAGACAACTGGGTTGGAGAGGAAAGTCTTGATGGCTGCAAGGAAGGGTCTGGACCCCTACAATATACTACCCCAAAGGGAGCTTCAGGCACCAAAGAAGACTAATTTAGTCCTTTACATCAGCAACAAGTAAATAGTGGGCTCAGTCTGTGTAGAGGACAGCAGTACCGTCCTCTGATTTGGGTGGCACAAAGGCAAGACCCAGTGATGCCCTAGCTGTGGAACCCATTACGAGCTGGTGCCCCACCAGTTGGTGCACTGAGCGCCTGCACTAAGTTACTCAAAATGTGCTATAAAGTTTCTTCTTTCCAATAAAGACTAGCTGTTGCATTGGCTCCTCCTCCCCCCTCCCCCGCCAAAAAAAGAAAAGAAAAAAAGGCTGGGCACGGTGGCTTATGCCTGTAATTCTAACTCTTTGGGAGGCTGAGGCAGGAGGATTGCTTGAGCCCAGGAGTTCAAGACCAGCCTGTACAACATAGTGAGACCCAGTCTATTAAAAAATAATAAAAATAAAAAGTCGTATGCAGAATTTTTTTTTTTTCGAGACTGAGTTGCCCAGGCTGGAGTGCAGTGGCACAATTTTGGCTCACTGTATCCTTGGTCTCCCAGGTTCAAGCAATTCTCTTGCCTCAGCTTCCTGAGTAGCTGGGATTACAGGTGTGCACCACACACCCGGCTAATTTTCGTATTTTTAGTAGAGATGGGGTTTGATCATGTTGGCCCGGCTGGTCTCAAACTCCTGACCTCAAGCAATCTGCCCACCTTCGCCTCCCAAAGTGCTGGGATTACAGACACGAGCCAGCTTGCCTGGCTTTTTTGCAGATTTTTAACTGAGAAGTTGGCACCACTAATCCACACATTGTTCAAGGGTCAGTTGCATTTTTAATTTTTTGCTAATCAGTTAGGTGTAATGTAATTTTTGTTTCTCTGATTGCTGGTAATTTGAGCATTTTTTCATAGGCTTCTTGGCCGTTTGGATTGGCCAAAATCATCCCTCTGTCCACCTTTTCAATTGTGTTCTCATTGATTTTAAGTGCTCTTTGTATATTGTAGGGCATCATCTCTTTGCTATGTGCATTTATTCAAATCTGTTACGTTCCCCAGGTTTTAGTTGTCTATTTATATCTTTTCCCATACACACATTTCAGATTTTATGTAATAGATCTGTATTTTTGTTGATGGTCTCTGCATTCTCTCTTTTAATTACAAGGATTTTCCTAATTTCTGTTTTGTACATATATTCTGGATTTCTTCTAAGATTTTAATTTTTTACATTGAGGCTTTGAGCCAGCTGGAATTTATTTTTGCGTATGGTGTGAAAAAGGACTCAGTTTTCTTCCAGATGGATAGCCAGTTGTGCCAGTGCCATTTATTAAGCAATCCAGAGTGTCCACTGAAATGAAAGCTGTTGAGGTAGAAATAATTTGATAAAGTTTATTGGAAGCCAGATGTGAGGATCGACCCAGGAAGGCACACCAACAGAGTTGGGGTTATTTTGGAGTCTGTCACAAGGTTTTTAAAGGAAAGTTTAAAAGAAGGGAGGGGATGCTGGGTGAAGTGACTCACGCCTGTAATCACAGCACTTTGGGAGGCAGAAGTGGGCGGATCACCTGAGGTCAGGAGTTTGAGACCAGCCTGACCAATATGGTGAAACCCCATCTCTGCTAAAAATACAAAAAAAAAGAATTAGCCAGGCATGGTGGCACATGCCTGCAGTTTCAGCTACTTGGGAGGCTGAGGTAGGAGAATCGCTTGAACCCGGGAGGCAGAGGTTGAGCCGAGATCACGCTATTGCACTCCAGCCTGGGTGTCAAGAGCAAGACTTTGTCTCAAAAAAAAAAAAAAAAAAAGAGGGGGACTCCTTTCCTTAGAGGATACAATATAGAGGTTACCATCATGGGCCACAGATGACATCAGACAGGTTAAGAATGTCTACATGCAGCTGGGCGTGGTGGCTCACACCTGTAATCCCAGCACTTTGGGAGGCTGAGGAGGGCAGATCATGAGGTCAGATCGAGACTAGCCTGGCCAACATGGTAAAACCCCATCTCTACTAAAAATACAAAAATTAACTGGGCGTGGTGGTACGTGCCTGTAATCCCACCTACTAGGGAGGCTAAGGCAGGAGAATTGCTTGAACCAGGGAGTCAGAGGTTACCGTGAGCTGAGATCTCACCATTGCTCTCCAGCCTGGGCGACAAGAGCATGACTTCGTCTCAAAAAAGAAAAAGGACTATATACCAGACAATCAGTTGAACTTCAGACTTAAGCTCACCTTAAAAGAAATCAGCATCCTATTTAGTGTCTGCAGGTTACATACTGGTCAGTACATCAGTCATTTGAGGAATTTATGATAAGATTCTTTAGTTGGAGATGGAATGTCACCATTGAGTCACAAGAACCCCAAAGGGTAGATTTTGAGTATCTGATATACTGTGAGCCAAACACTGACACTTGGGCACTTAGGAGCAGAGAAAGATTTATTCAATTTGGCCACAGCTCAGGATGGGAGAGTCAAACTCTCAAATCTGACCTGCCTTAGTAAGACGGGTAGGTTGAGAGGTGAGATGCCTCCATGATCAAAGCTGCTTGTGTCTCTTCACCAATCAAACTTCTGGACATCGTCAAGGAGGTCGAGTGACCTCAGGATCCTTGGCGTTTTTTTGTTTTTTGTTTTTTGGTTTTTGGTTTTTTTTTGTAGTGGGGGGGATTTGGTTTTCTTTGTTTGAGACAGAGTCTCGCTCTCTTGCCCAGACTGGAGTGCAGTGGTGCAATCTCAGCTCACTGCAACCTCCACCTCATGGGTTCTTGCAATTCTCCTGCCTCAGCCTCCCGAGCAGCTGGGAGTACAGGTGCGTGCTGCCACGCCAGGCTAATTTTTTGTATCTTAGTAGAGATGGGGTTTCACTGTGTTGCCCAGGCTGGTCTCAAACTCCTGAGCTCAGGCAATCCTCCCGCCCTGGCCTCCCAAAGTGCTGGGATTACAGGTGTGAGCCACAGCGTCTGGCCAGGATGTTTGTTCTTTAGAATCAAAACAAGTTCATTAATCTTGTGGGCAGCCTCCAGGGGGCAGAATGTGAAATTAATCAATTATTAGTGAATTGGTGACCACTGTCTACTTAAATGACCCCATGAGGAGGGAAAAAAGAACAGAGAAGAAAATAAGTAACAAACATCTTGATATAGCATAGGCTGGGTTACATTTGGAAGGCTGCTTACTGTTAAATGTGACTTGAAGGTTATCAATAGTTATTCATTCAGTTACTCATGAGCTTTCTGGGAAGCGGGTAGGGGATTCTCCAAACTAAGGACTCTTTCCCATTTCAGACCATTTACACTTACAGACGTCACCATGGCATTTGTCACTGTCAAGGCACTGGTGGTGGCATCTTTTAGCACGAGAATTAATTAGCATATAAGGAGCAGTAAGGACGATCAGAGGTTTTGGTAGGTTTAAGCCAGGCTTCTTTACCACATCCTGTTTTTTCAGGGGGTCCTTGTGATCTGTGTCTTCTGAAACCAGTCCTGCTGAATTATCTCAATATGAAAATAGTCTTAGCTTTTGAGGAGAAGCCTACAGTTCTAATTGATAATCATATTTCCTGGTAATAATGTTGGAATCAACATCTTTGTATGTTCCTTAAGAGCTTAAATACTTAAAAAGGGGGCTGTATCCACCCTGAAGAGGGTCACTGAGACTACTCATCTCTGTCCTGCATGGTAAAAAAAAAATAAACGCCTGTTATTCCAGCAAATTTAGTTTTTAATTAAGAGATCAAGGCCCAGCTCAGGGGCTCACGTCCATAATCCCAGCACTGTGTGAGATCAAGACGGGCAGACCACCTGAGGTAAGGAGTTCTAGACCAGCCTGGCCAACATAGTGAAACCCCATCTCTACTAAAGATACAAAAATTAGCTGGGCATAATGGCACACGCCTGTAATCCCAGCAACACGGGAAGCTGAGGCAGATGAATTGCTTGCACCTGGGAGGCAGAGGTTGCAGTGAGCAGAGATGGCACCATTGTACTCCAACCTGGGACAAGAGCAAAACTGTCTCAAAATAAATAAATAAAAGATAAAAGATTGTGGAAACCAGGGTTCTTTTGACATCTCATAGTGGCTGCCCTTAGAGACAATAGATGACAAATGTTTTCTACTCAGACCTTTAAAAGGTGCTAGACTGTCAGTTACCACCGGTAACACTCAAGCCTGGATGACGGAGCAGTTCTCAATCTCAAAAACAAACACACACAAAAAAACCACCTCTGATCCCCAAGTTTTCAGTGAGACTGATTTGAGTAATAATAAAACTCTAGTCTCCTGCACAGCCGGCTCTGCGTGAATTACTCTTTCTCTACTGCAGTTGCTCTGAGTTACTCTTTATTGCAGTTGCCCTATCTTGATGTAAATCAGCTCTGTCTAGGCAGCAGGCAAGGTGAATCCCTTCTTCGGTCATATCGGAAAGTAATGGATATAGAGGGTTAAATAAAACCCATCTCATGAGAATTTATGGTTTATAGGACATGACTCCCCAGACCCCTTAGGAATTTGGGCAAGATAAAAAAAAGAGAAAATCAGAGCTTAGACCTAATCTCTACCTGCCTATCTATCAATCTGTCCATCTATTCATCTAGCCATCCATCTATCCATCATCATCTATCTGCTTCCAAGACATGAAAGGCTAGTAAAGGTAATAAAAATATCCTTCTTCGATATATTTTGAGATGGCTGCTCCTGCAAACAGAAGCAGCCTTGCAAACTGGTCTTTTATTATCATTATTATTTTGAGACTGAGTTTCACTCTGTCCTCTAGGCTGGAGTGCAGTGACATGATCTCCACTCACTGCAACCTCCACCTCCTGGATTCTAGCGATTCTCCTGCCTCAGCCTTCCGAGTAGCTGGGATTACAGACACCCACCACCACATCTGGCTTTTTTTTTTTTTTTTTTTT
>CAUYQU010044901.1:0-42385 GCA_963574635.1 Cheracebus regulus
GCCTAACCTGTGCCACCACCTGCCCCTTTTTATAAATTTTCAAGAGCTCTGATTTTGTTAGAAGATAAGCTAGGTGGCTGGGCGCAGTAGCTCATGCCTGTAATCCCAGCACTGTGGGAGGCTGAGGCGGGTGGATCACAAAATCAAGAGATCGGGACCATCCTGGCCAACATGGTGAAACCCCGACTCTGCTAAAAATACAAAAAATTAGCTGGGCGTGGTGGTACATGCCTGTAGTCCCAGCTACTTGGGAGGCTGAGGCAGGAGAATTGCTTGAACCCGGGAGGTGGAGGTTGCAGTCAGCCAAGGTAGCACCACTGCACTCCAGCCTGGCACCTGGTGACAGAGCGAGACTTTGCCTCAAAAAAAAAAAAAAAAAGATAAGCTAGGTGGACATGATTATTGTACTATACTTGAATAAACGAAGTTACACAGGAAACATTTATGTTTCTACCTACAGTATTTAGCACAGTGCCTGAAACATTATAGATACTCCCTAAATGTTTGTTGATCAAATAGATGTGTTTTACTTATCAAATTTGATAAAGATAGCTTGAAAGTGTAGGAATGTCCTTCTCAGTTATAGTTAAGTGCTCAGGATGACAGCCACAACAGAAGACCCTTCTAGAGCCACAGCTATCCGATGTTTACCAGCAGCAACACTGTAAGTTTTAAAACTTGAGGATTCCTTGGGAATTCTTTTATCAACTTAGCAATTAATTTAAATCTAATGTAATTAATTTCTGAGAAACCTGCAAAAGCCTATTAGCTGGTATTTATAAACCAACTGACACTAACCTGGGAGAACTGGTTGGAATAAATCAGTGTGTATCAGCTAGATATGCTGCCCTGGCATCTATCCAGATAGAAACAAACTATTTCCAAGTTTCAGAAAATATAATTAAATTCAGCTTAAAATCCATCTAAAAGTCATTGTCTGATGTAGTGGCCCATGGAAATAAATAATTACATATTGTATTAAGAGACTATCTATTTACCAGGAGTTCAAAGCACTGTTTTAACAAGCAGATATTCATAATATTTTTGTAAACTAGAAAGGAGGTGTATTTTTTTCTATATATATTATTTTCCCAAAAAATAGTACTTCGCAAAGTCATTGGCAGATCAAGAGATATTCATTCTCTTTAGATTTATGGTTCAATACTTTTCCCAGTAGAACATATCACCCAGCACCTCATCATCAATCTAGATTTTAACTTTCTTCTTAAAACGTGAGTGGCTCCTTGCAAACAGATAATACCAACTTCCTTTCTAGCACTTTCTGTAATACTCTTATTCCAAAGAGCTTAGCCTGTGCCTGAGGTATGACCACATTGTCTTCTGGCAAACCCAAGGCTCCATTGCTTCTAATCTGAAAACACATACTGCAAATTTACCTCCTTTCCCCTTCCCTGTGCTACTCTCCTTCAGCTTTGTTCCCTGTGCCAACGCACACTCATACATAGCAGGAAGTCTAACATTAATACAATGTGGGTCCTTCCCTGGGTTAGAGGTGACAATCATGTTCTCTTCCTTTCTTGTTAAACTGCTTGTTACCTGCTTGGACTTCTGTTGACTTTCTTCAGCAGGCAATTTACTTGACTACTTGGATTCATAATATGCACTTACTTCTCCTTACATTTGAAAATTTTAGTTTTCAAAAATCTGCTTGCCTATCCCCCCACTAAGATAACTCAATAAATAAGCTATATAGTTCACCCCAACAGACCCCGTCCCATGCCAAGACCTGCTAGAGAGAGAGCTCCTTGAGGTTTTGCATGCTTAGCATAGGCTGTCCTGGTCATTCCCTGCTTGCAGAGATGTCCTTGCTACATTGTCAGCCTGCTCCTTTACTATCCATCAAGAACGCCCATCCTTAACTAGACTCTTGCCCTGGCATTTCTTGAGATTCAGTTAAATCATTATCTTAACACTAACATGACCCCTCAAAAATGTAGGAACATCACTTACCCCTGTAGCTGCTCACGATGGCTAACAGGCTTTTGCTATAAAGAGACAGGGACAAGACCGGGTGGCTCACGCCTGTAATCCCAGCACTTTGGGAGGCCGAGGCAGGCGGATCACGAGGTCAAGAGATGGAGACCATCCTGGCCAACATGGTGAAACCCCGTCTCTACTAAAAATACAAAAATTAACCAGGAGTAGTTGCACGCACCTGTGGTCCCAGCTACTCGGGAGGCTGAGGCGGAAGAATCGCTTGAACCCAGGAGGCGGAGGTTGCAGTGAGCCGAGACTGTGCCACTGCTCTCCAGCCTGGCGACAGAGCAAGACTCCGTCTCAAATTAAAAAAAAAAAAAAAAAAAAAAAAGAGAGACAGGGACAGAATGTTATGTTACAAGTTAGTGGAATGTAGTAAGTGCAGAAATACTTAGGTTCAAGAATTCCAAGATGATAGATAGATAGATAGATAGAGAGATAGATAGACTGACTAAAAATTTATAGATCTCAGGTAAAGGGGAAGCCATGGTATATGCAATATTATGTTTATACCTGATCTTGGCTTCAGCTAAAACAGTGTATTTTATATTGTAGGCAATATAAGCATAATTAGAAACCAGTTTAATTTTTTAAACATCATAGAATGTAACATCCACTGTTCTGTGCTCTGATTTTTAACAATGTGCATGTATTACCTTTATGACATTAGACTTAATTTTTAAAATATAGTCTCATGAAGGCTATGAGAAACTGAGAAAGATGATGATAAATTAATACCCTTAAAATTTTCCACTGATGTATGTGAATAGATATCTAAATGTTGGTGTGAAAATTCAATGGTCGTGTGTTTTCCTTCTCCTTTCATTTTTCATAAGAGAAGAAAGGTAATTTGGTTTGATATTATCAGTTTTGATTTGCTAACCCAAAAGGTCTGGAATAAAGAACAAATCATTATAAATTCCTGAAGTTGCAATTGTTGTGGAAAATGGTGATTTGATTTTATTAACTCACTAATTCAATTAAAAGGAGACTAGCAAAAATCATCTTAGGAGAGATTCTAAACTCTTTACTCAAAAACTACTGTATAACCTCAGGGTTTTGCTGAAGTGGGTATTGTAGGTAGAAAAGTCTCTGATAATCTTCTGCAATTATACTTTGCTAAATGAGCAGAACTGCAGTTCAGGTAGGAAATGTGTATGAACTCCTGGTCTCTTAGAAGAAGCCTTTTGGCTATTTGGGTGTTTTATGTAAATGTATTCTTTCTGGATCTTGAGGAACTGAGCTAAGCTTAGGAGGAATCATAGAAAAAGAGCAAGAAATCCCCAGGCTCCTTGAAACCGTTCTGACTTGTCTCCAGCCTAGTTATAAGTGCTACCATTCTTTCCTTACCTCATTCAAACACTTCACTCTAAAATGCATCCTTTACAGTTATTGGGATCTTGATGTGTGCCAGGAATTGCTTCAGAGCTTTCATGTATTAACTCATTTAGTCTTTACAAAGATGAAGCAAAAATGTATTAAGTAGCCTGCCCAAGGTTAACTAGCGAGTAATAGGCAGAATGAAGACTTGGACTGCAGAGCTCACTATCCTCTATTCCCTGTTCGTTTTCATCCAATCATGAAAACTACAAACTGCTCACTGAGGGCAGACAGCTACTTGGATTAGGTTAGCTATGCTGAATTTCATGGGATACTCTTTTAAAATAGATATTAAATAATTTACTTTGTATTTTTTTTATCAAATCAAATTAGAAAACAATTGTATTACCCAGTGAAACTGCAAAGTTTAATTCTGCTGGAAAATAGAATTGGCCACTTGTGAACTATGCCAACTCATTGATAATGATGAAAGTAGGCATTTCTGAGCCTTCTTGGCCTCCTTTACATCTCAGCATCTAAATGGCAATTGGGTGTCTTGCTGAATCTTACCCAGCTGGCAATCTAAAGTCTTGGTGATAATTCAGGATTTTTGTCTGCCTGAGTATAATTCAAATGCAGGGCCAGATATTCTCTTCAAGCCAAGTTATGATTAACATTGGAAGTGTCTTCTTTGGAGACATGACTGGGCTGGGAATCATGAGGTTTGAATTCTAGGGCTGGATCCTCTCCCAGTTCGTTCTGTGGTACTGGGTTAACACTTTTCATTTCCTGAGTCTCAACTCCTACGTATATGGAAAGATAGTTTGAAATAAACAATTTATAAGATTTCTTTGAGTCCAAGACTCTATGATCATCTGAATTAATGAAAGAACGAACCTATTATGTACATGGTAAAAAGGCAGTGGTATCATTTTCTAAGACTTTTATTTTTAGATGACTAAGAGGGATAACCTAATTTCTAATATTTCAAAAAAATTAGGACTTTCACAATGTTAAGTTCCATCTTTCATTATACATTTTAGCTTTTTCTTAAAAACAAAAAAATCTCCCTAGAAAGAAAGATAAAGACAGGAAAAGGAAGGAAAAGTTTAAGTGTCCTTATTTATTAAGGCTCAAGAAACTAGTTAACACTGCTTTTATAAACTTGAATAAAACTATTTCGGTAACAAGGTAGAACCTACGTGTAGCATTCCTTAGCTTGCCTGTGAGAAATACTGTAATCCCCTAGGTCTCAAGAAAGATCTGGGCTGTTGCTGTTCACTGGGGGCATGAATATTTGCAATGATGTGCGAGAATGTGAAGGACCTCCTCTGAGCCACTGAAAAACACCCTTCACATTCCTGGGGTGTCAATTTTACTTACTGATTTTGAGGAGATTAATTGTTATTTCTATATTAAAACAAATACATAAACACAAATCACTTAGGTAAGAAGAAAAATCCTCTGTTAATTGTGAAGAAACACATGAATATTAATAGATTACTATCCCTACAGCAGATGCTTCAGGTGACTACAGCCAGCTCCAGCTGTGAGTTTTCTCTCTTTTGCCTCTAGGATACTAAGAAGGAAAACTCTGAGTAGCAGTAGTTGTGGGTATATAAAATATTTATTGACATAGTTTTCAATATAAATAAAATTTGAAGCTTCTCTCTTAATATCAGATGTAGTTTTACATCATGAAAAAGCATTTTCTTTAGTGTCAGACCGAAGCAGATCAAACTAATAGGTCTGTCAGTTACTGGATTTATAGACCGGGCAAGTTGCTTCATTTTGTGGAGATTCAGTTTCCTCATTTAGAAAAAAAGTGATAATAACTTTAAAAAGTTATCAGGAGTATCGAATTAGATAACTTAGGTAAGATACTTTGCTCAGTGCCTTTTATAGTAAAATTCTACAACAAACATCTGTTTCTTTCCCTTTGCATCTTCTTGGTTGGAACTGTAATAGTTCCATTTTAAATTATCTGAATTTTGACAAGTAAATGTCTTTAGGATTTATACATTTATAAGCTTTCAGAGTAAAAATCTGAAATGTTGATTAATTGCAAAGAAGGATATAAGAAGCTATTTGTTAAAGTAGCCAACTATTTTTGTGGATTTACTGCTTTTGCTTACGTAACTATACTATCCATGTATACCATGCAAAATACATAAACGTATTCTCTCATTCACAGACATAAAATATAGTGCTAGAAGGAATTTCAAGATGAATCCAGCCATTCAAAGTAGATTAATCTATGATCCATAAATGTTGCCCAAGTTGCCTAATTATTAACTCAGGTCCCATAACCCTTGCTTACTATTGAGGTTGCTTCCTTCTCTTTCTCTTCATTTATTCTCTCCCTTTCCTCTTCCGTCTTTTCCTCTCTTTTCCTTTCCTACCTTTTCCTTCTTTCCTTCACAAATATCTGTTAAGCACCTATAGTGAACCCACCACCATGCTAAGTACAGGAGATACAAAAATACTAGAAACGATTCTTGTCCTCACAGAGCTCATAGGTCACGGAAGAGAAAAGGAGACAAACCAAAAATAACATCACTTTAAAGCAAGTATGAACGGAAACATGTTCAAAGCACTGAGGGGCCACTGGGAGTGTTCCATCTTCACTCCCCAAAGGACCTAGTTTCCAACTTCCTTCAGATATAGACTGTTTCGTATTTTTCTCTGGGTCCAGAATTTCTAAACTGACACGCAGTTCACTTCCATGATTTCATTTATTCAAGGGTCCATTGAATAGTGAATTATGCTAGACACTGCCATTTATTGGCATTCATGTTGAAAATCTGTGTGTGTGTGTGTGTGTGTGTGTGTGTGTGTGTGTGCATGTTAGATGGACATGCTCTATTAAGAAGAACAAAGATTTTAGATACAGGGCTGCTTGGATAAGAAAAGTTTTGTCATGAATGATTTCAAAATCAATATCAAAATTACAGTCATTTCTCAAAAGACTGAAAAGTAGAATGGAGAGAGGAGATAAAGAAACATGCAAGCAGCAGAAGAAAACATGTAATCAACTATTTTATAAGAGAAAAAATGCATTTTGAATAAAATCAGCAACACTGGGTAAAGATTATAGGTGAATGATAATAGTTTTAGTTTTGACTTATTCAAATTAGAAACATATCTAGAGTTTATTCAGCTTGTATCACTTTTGTTTTTTATTTACTAATCAAGTATAGTCTTGTTCACTTGATACAAAAGTCAGCGATCAAAGCTAATTTCACTAATTATTTCACTGGGCATGTCTACTGTGCTTTTTAGAATATGTCTAAATCAGTGACTGTTAAACATTCAATATGCCTGAGTGCATGAGGATCATCTAATCACGTGGCTGTGTATGAGCAAAGGCACTAACATGGGGCCTTAGATCCATACCAGCTCTCACACAGACTCCATAAATTGTCACAACAGAGAGACTTAGCAATTTCCTTGGGCAGTCCTATGTGAAAACCATGGAAGTAGTTATCATGACACTAAGATGGGTGGAAAGTGACTAACAGAGCAGTCACCCATTTTCATAATGGTATGGTGATATGCCTCCCTTTCTCTTGCCAGGTTCCAAAGATCCTAAATTAAAGATGTCCCAGAGAAGTTCTAGAGTACTATTAGACCTCACACTTTGCTTTGGAACTTGGGCCCCACAATTGCAGTATAATCTTCAGTGACAAGAGGAAATTGACCTTGTTTGTACAAAAGTCTCAGCAGGAATAGGCTGCCAAAAATGGAGAATTGGAAAGGGCCCATTATATATTTTGAGCCTTTCAAGAAAGATCTCAGGATATGTTTTCCCACTGAAATATTGTTATAAATGATTTGATTCATAGATTGTTTAAAATTCCATTTCAGCTAATTATAGTTTTAAAAGTCATTTGTAATAGGCACATCTATGGATGAAATTTATATTCTCTCTTATGTTGAAGTATTGTTATTTTAACTATATCCTTACTCTTCAGACTTGGGAAAGTCTCCTTTGTTTATGCTTTTAATATTCCTCATAATTTTCCCTTAGAGCACATACAACAGTTCTATATTACATGATTTTATAAATATTCGTTGCCTGCCTCTTTGGATGTAAGCTTCTCAAGGGCACAGTCCATGCTTCTTTTACTTGCCTTGTACCCTCAACCTCTGTCCCAGTCCCTAGTATATAGTGCACATGCTACAAATTCCAGAATTAATGAAATGTTAACCAAAGGAGCGAGTGTTGACTATGATTAAGGAGGTGGACTAGTTATATATATTAAAATGATGAATAGAAGACACATTATCTACCTTCAGGAAGCACACAGTTTGCCTTGAACCAGGAACAAAAGAAGGAGAACATGTATTATAACTAGAACATAGAGCATAAATGTTATGTGATAAAAAGTCATAGGTGAAATCAAGCAATACACAGGAAGAAGACATTAGTTATTTATAGCATAATTTTAATGGGAAAATATACAAGTTTTGAAAACCTGATTTACAAACTGAACTTTGCAGCATAATGTAAGTTGGAAAATGTTCATTTATGATTTAGGTATAACCCTTCTATAATGTTCATTCATTTCAAAACCAGCATAGAAAATATTTTGTTGCCTGTAATTCCAGATCTTTGGAAGGCCAACGCAGGTGGATCACCTGTTGTCAGAAGTTAGAGACCAGCCTGGTCAACATGGCGAAACCCCATCTATACTAAAACTAAAAAAATTAGCTGCGTGTGGTGGCATAGGTTGGTAGTCCCAGTTACTTGGGAAGATAAGGCAGGAGAATCGCTTGAACCCAGGAGGTGGAGGCTGCACTGAGCTGAGATCACGCCACTGCACTCTAACCTGGGCAAAAGAATGAGACTTCATCTCAAAAAAATAAAAGAAAGAAAAAAGAAAAAAATGAAAAGAAAATATATGGTTAAACAGAGTTTAATTTCTAAATTGATGTCAAAAAATATTTCAGCACAGCCAAAGAACAAAATCATTATTGTATATATAAAATCTTTGTCCTCCTATTTTTAGAAAAAAATGAAATTGTGTTCAGCATAGAATTCAGTGGAAAACACTACATGTATAATATTCTTGTCTTTGTGAAAAGTTGGTGAGCTTCGGAGGAGGATGGATTTGATTTGGATCCTAACACTACTAGAGTAGTCTGGCGAAGTTTCTAATCTCTCTTAGCTTTACTTTTGCTCATCTAAATAATAAGAAGCATACTTATTTTGTAGGTTTTTCATTGGGTAAGATTTAGTGTATGTTATAGTACTTGGCACAAACTAAATGCTCAATAAAGATTACCTTTTGTGATAATGATTATTTTTATGTTTAAGCATCCACTCTTTGCCAATAACTCTAAATTGATTACTGTGGAGATATACTATAAAATTGAATCTGGCTCTCTGCTCTTAAAAAAAGCTTATATCTTAATCTAATAAGAGTTTTAGAGTAATCTGCAAAGAAGTGAAAGCAGTAAAAAGTTGACACGAACATCAAAGCAATGTAATATAATGCAAATTTGTGATTGGAATACTTTGGGGATAATCCATCAGGAGTCCATAAGGAAGATGTTCACTGAGCAGGATTATTCAAAGGGGTGAGGAAGCCATCTCATTAGTTGGAGAATGTCAGAAACCATGGTAGGAGAAGGACCTAAGAGTCCAAAAGAGGAACCAAACTAGTTCAGTCTGAAGAGAATGAGCTGGGGTTTTTTTGCAGCTGAGTGTAGAGTTAATGGTTTCTTCAAATGTCTGCTGGGATGGATGTCACGCATGGATGTCTTGTGAGTGCCTAATATAAATCCCACTTATTTTCCTTTGCTTTCACCTACTAAGTGTCTTCCTTCTTTAGTAATCTTCCTCTCAGGTAAGAGCATGACTATATTCTTTAGCTTTAAACTTTAATTTTCTTTTACATTTTCCTCTCCTCTTTGCCTATATCCCCTCACCTAGCTAAGCCTCTACGTTTAGCTCGGTTCTTTGCATCCCACATATGTCTTCTTCTTTTGATTCCCACAATCACATCCTTGGAGACCCCTCACACCTCTCACCAGAACCACTGCAACAACTTTCAACTTCCTTATCACGACTACCCTCACACAGAAATGCTGCCCAATTTGTACATATGTTCGTGCCAACTCCTTGTTCAAGCAAACTATGCAGATTTTCTATGGCACACAGGAAAGAAAAAAGAACTATAATACGTTCCTATGTTTGCATATCCAAGTTCTTCAAAGTTCAGAGCTAATTAATCTTTCCTTTCTTATTTCCTATTGCAAACATTTCTCGTTTTCTCTTTGCTTTGCATCCTTGGATCTTAAGCTCTGCCCATACCAGATTATTTCCCAAGCATGTTCCACATCTCCTGTTTCAAAGCTTTGGTTTTTCAAGACCTTGCCTAAAAGCTATTCTTCCTACATGCACTTGCAAGAACTGTTTGCCTTTGAAAGGCCACCTCAGAATCCACCTCTTAAGAGAAATCTTCATAGATAACCCATGTCAAAGGAATAGATTTAACAGAACTTTCTACTTGATCATCCTGTGATTTAGAGGTATGCTTGAATCCACTCTGAGACTTTGAACTCTTCTTGAGTAAAGGGTAATTCTTATTCATCTATGAACCTTCCTTAAAGCAGAGCCCAGCCAGCACATATTACAGGTACACAATAAAAATTGAACTGTTTAATCAAATACTGAACGTCTTAGTTTAAGATATGATTTAATAGTCACTTGATTATTTAGCTGATATATTTTTATGTTTGGATAAGTCTTTTTTTAAGTATTTAAGTTCAAAAAGAGCACTTAGAAGCTAGTTTTCCTTAAGGATAATGAAGCTTAGACTTCACATACCCTCTTCTGCATGGTGCCCATGCCAGTGCCCTGGGAAGGGCCCCAGTATAGGTTTTCATTGTTACATAATTTTGTAGAATTTACAAAAGCATAATAATTAAGCTATAGTTGGTTAAGACTTCTGTGTTTTTTATATCTATTTGTATTCATTTCTTAAATAGGGCTCCTAAAATTATACAAGAAACCATACAAGCTCTAGGCCCCAACAGAGCAGAATCTGTCTCGTGCATGTGTGTGTGGGAAGACCTCCCCCATGGAGGCAACCAGGAGCTCATCACAATGGGCAGCTACTTAGCTGGGACTGCCTAGATCTGAGTTAAGATGACTTCACCACAGTAGAAAGAGGCCACCATTCTTTAGAGTTTACATTCGCCTTGTTAACCCTCCATGAGACTTATCACCTCAATACGTGGTGCTGTTGGTTGGTCAAAAGGCTTTCATTTGACAGGACTGGTGATGCTTATATTGGGTTGCTGGCTTTTCCGTCTGTAGATAAGTCAGTGGATCTCAGTAACTTGGCTGGGTTATACCTGGAGGAGGCACCTTGTGAGTTCACTAATCTGACTACTGTATCAGATCAGTGGAAACAAAGGCACCAATTCCAGCATCTGATTCTCCTAAGTATAATAGAAGATACCAACAATGCAAAAGGCAGACCCTAATCTGAAACTTCGTCTCATTATTCTGAATGAAAGAAAACTCTTAGAACCCCAAAATATTGTTGAAAAAGAGCTAGAAGTTGCTGGCATCTGTTTGAATAGCGGAAGCACCAACACGGGCTTTAAAAAGAAGCTTGAGAAAACGATTGGTCTCACAGCTGCTGACCTTCGAAGAGGCTGGCTGCTGAGACTGCAAAGAATCTCCTGGTGAGAGACAAGATCCGCAGTGCCAGAGTGGCTTTGCGGAGTGATGCCACAGCTAATGGTCTCATTGGTGTGGTCAAAGAAAATGTGGTCCTGTCTCTAGGCAAAATAAGACTGAGCATATATCCACAAAGGAGCTAGACATCATCCATACGGTGACTCATCAGAGACTTGTCTCTGCTCCTAAGTAATGCATTGGAGAGGATCTGTCATTAGTAAAGGCTTATACCAATCCCAAAGGCCAACCACAAAACTTTACATCTTCAGTAGTGCTCTCTGACTGAAGGCCACAGTGAAGAAAAATATGACTGTAGGTTCACAAACAAAAGAAAGCAAAAACAGAAACAAAATAAAAAGCCAGTGGCCTTCATGCAGTGACCATGTTCCCTGACCCAAGCTCTGTCTTGGCTTTGACAGCTGCTAGTCCAGGACTTAGAGGAAGAAATCAAGGCTCATAACTTCATTTTTCTCACCTTTACCAACCCTTCAATATTGAATTGCATGAAAGTCCTGCTCTTTTATGTGGCCAAAAAAGTAGTTGTATTACTTAAATAAGTACATCACCAACTAAGTTTCTATGTAAAATGTATTCAATTCTTGGAGTTTCTGTCTTCTTTTCTCCTACCTCACCATTGAGTTGGACAACATAGGCAACTTATGAGATAATCTTTTACTCTACATCATTTGAAATCAGCAAAATATAATGACTGCTTGCAGTAAACAAAAAAAAAAAGGTAACATTATGTTTGAATGAATAAATAGTATTGTAGTATATAGTCAAAGAGGTCTGTATTTTGCTGCCTAGTCATTATAAATAGTAAATGTAGTTCAGTCTCAGTGAGACAAAGAGGGCTAAAGTATAGTGCTCCTGAGAGGTTTGGTACACAATCTGGCAAGTGACTATTTCATTGTTACAGCCCATAACGTGGGTAGTAGATGTGTGGATGTGAAGTCAGCATTTCTCTTGCTGTTGGCACACGGGGAAGCAAGATTAACAACATTCTTCTATTGTTACTGCTCTAGTGGGGAATTGTCAGAACCAACCACTTGTAACCTTATTATCCCAAAGAGGATTTTCAAAGTGACAACCGAATTGTTCAATTTCTACGATACCACCAAGCTGTTTCTAACCACTGACCATTTGATTGAACATAATTCAAGAGTTTATTGAATAAATTAAAGTATTCAGTTATTTTTCTCTACTTAATAAAGGGAGTTGTCTTTGTGGAATTTGAGAACAAAGATGCCTATTAGTGTAGATGGTCAGTGCATGGTGCTAATAAAATCAAATTCATCATTTGAGTCTTATGTTACAATCATATAACGCTTTACAATTAAATAGAAATGCCACATTACTGTACTTTTCACCTTCATAAAAACTTTGAAAAGTATCTGAGTCAAGTATTAACTTCATGCATATGAATAAAAAAGTCTACAACAACAAACTCAGAGAAATTTAGAAACTTGTCAATTAATGATCACATAATAGTGGAGTAGTAATGGAATTGGGACTTCTGACTAAAAAATTTTACTGATAAAATATTTTAAGCCATTCAGTGTCATTTAATGTTTGTTTACTGATCTCAAAGTAAATTCTTTTTTTAGAAATGCTGGTGTATGTGTCATGGCTGGATCATAATAAACCAAACACAAATACACTTGAAAAATGTAGCCCACTAATAAGAAGGACTAAAAAATGTTTTCAATCTAAAATAAACTCAATAGAGTATACAAACCCTGTAGACTATTCTACTGGGGTGCAATGCTAGAATTAATAAGAAAAGCTTTAATAACAAGCTGATATTATCAATGAAATACAAGTTCAGGCTATGTTTAAATGCAGTGGTGTCTCATCACTGCACAGTACTTTATAGTTTTCACCCCCAATTCTCTCCACTTTTCTCATAATCATATTTTGAAGTTATAAAAGTTTAAAAGACAGATGTCTCAGAGAACCCTTGATGTTCACTCTCAGTTAAAGGCTCAAAATCAACTCACTGTAATATAAAATAATCATTCTTTTTTTGGATGGGTGTATATAAAATGTTAGGACCAAGAGAAAACTATTACAGGCACTAAATCAGCATTTTATTATCCTTGGCTTCACAAAAATGTTTAGACACTGTCAATAGTGAAATATAGTTTTAAATCTTGTCTTGGTAATTGCTAAACTGAAAATAAGTATAGGCACACTATAGTGTACACTATATTCTATGAGAACATAGGAAAATTATATTCACTAAAGTCATAAGTTCTGAGGATAAGGGAATTAATTTTAACACAAATAAGCAAATAAAATTGATCATCTTAAAATAATGTTCTTTTTTGTCATTGCAGAAAATATTTTCTTCCCCTACCTCCCAGAAGGAGGTGTACATTCTATCCACATATGACTTGGAGTGGGCTCAAAGTTTGTTAAATAATGTCTTGGGGTGAGTGAGGAGGGGCAGCTGTCAAGGGAAAAGATCAATTAGCCAATTGAAATGTCATTTCTCGACTTGCTGTGGGATGTTGCCATGTCTCTTTGCTGTCTCTTCCTCTCTCTCTCATTTCTTATTCTCTTGTATTTTGATTTAGATATAAAAGCTGAGACATAATTTAAACTGACAGCAGAATCAAGCAGTGTGACCTTGCCAGGATTCCAACACAATCCACTGGGGGTAAAGCATGGGCCGAGGGAGGGGTGAGTGAGAGTGAATGAGAAAGGAGTGAGCTGGTTTTTCCAGATGGTCTGCTGCTCACATGCTCCTGGAGGACTAGTCTCGGGTCTGGATGTTTTCAGACCTGTGTGACAGGGGCATGAGAGCTGGAATGAAAAGGGAAAGAGAAGGAAAACTAGGGAATGAGCAAAGATTAGAGCAATAGAGTGTTGATGATCACGTAAGGTCCCATGTGTGACGTGTGTCAGACACTGAATAACTGGTATTTAACATTTCAGAGCTTAGTCTTGCTCAGCTAGGGAGAAATAGCTAGTGTCCACGTTAGTAACACGATAAGCAGATAAACACTATCTTGCCAGATGACAGATACTAAAAGGATAGCTGGCAGGAGGGCACTTACGACTATGGTTTGCAATGGACCCACCAAAGGTTTCTGAGCAATAACTGCAATTTGTATATCCAGAGGAGGGCTGGGTGGCCAAATAGGTGTGTTTGAGATAACCACAGGCAGTGTGAGATCACCTCTGGCATTTTTTTGTGACCCAGAATGCCGGATGCTCACTGGCAGTGTCAATAGTCTTTTCCACCATCCAGTTGCATGGGTTTACCTCTTTCCAAACATCAGGTGGCTTGGAAAGCCCAATCAGCAGCCGGATGGAGTGAAGAATTTTCACCTAGCCAGGCCCTGGGAAAGCCTGGATGGATTGTTCCACCCCGTTGCAGAGAGCGCCTTTCTCGTGCCAATATTTCTTTGCCTTGGGAAATGATAGAAAATCCCAACAAAGTTGCTAGAAGAAACCATTTTTCAAAACAGTAGAATGAGAAAAGGTAGGGTGGTCTGATGACTGTGATAAAATGTTTATCAGAGGAAATAGCCACAGGAAGCCATGATTCATGAAAGAATTGGGAAGGAGCTATGAAAGAAGAAAGACGTAGAATGCATTCTTGACCAGATCTGTTATTATACATGAGAATGATAAGACAATAACAGTAACAACACAACACAAACCACAACAGCTGCCACTTAATTCTTGCTTTACACCTGGCACTGTTGTAAGTGCCTGATGTGACATTTCATATATCCCTCCCAGCAACATTATGAGGTACGTCCTTAGAAAGGTCTAAATCAGTTTCAGAACCCACGTAGGTTGACCCCAGAACTTTCTCAGGTTTCCACAAGTGGTATTATACCTTGTGCTGTCAACTGGTCAGTTTTCGAAGATAATAATGAAACACAGACATAGTTTGTGTCCTTCAAGAAACTTAACATTTAACTGAAAAAGAAAGCTAAAACATGAAACTACCTCAATGTTTTAGAAGGAGATGAGATATAAATAATTAAAATCCCTCACAAAATAATTAAAAATAGTAAGATTGTGACCAACTGATGCTTGATAGAAATCAGAATGAGAATCAGGCTGAGAATCCATGAAGGCTGAAATTGAGCTGAGCCTGAAGAAGTGTACAGGGAGGGAGAAGTGAATGATCTTCCAAGCTGCAGGAATACCAGGGACACTGAGGTGAGAATAAGTTTGGTATGTTTTAGGGACAGTGAATTGATTGGAGAGATGAAAATGGAGGGCCTGGATGGATGTGGTGGCTCTTGCCTGTAATTCCAACACTTTGAGAGGCTGAGGCAGGTGAATCATGAGGTCAGGAGTTTGAGACCAGCCTGGCCAAAATGGTGAAAACCCATCTCTACTAAAAATACAAAAAATTAGCTGGGCATGCTGGCGTGTGCCTGTAGTCCCGGCTACTCAGGAGGCTGAGGCAGGAGAATCTCTTGAACCTGGAAGGCAGAGGTTCCAGTGAGTCAAGTTTGTGCCACTGCACTCCACCCCGGATGACTCTGTCTCAAAAATAATAATAAAATAAAGAAATTGGAGGGCCTGATGGTGGATCAAGGAGTTACAGAGTCAGTTGAGGCTGAGTAAGTGGAAGAAACTTGATGTCAGAGGAAAGCTGTAGATTTCTGAGCAAATGGGCTTTACTGGGTACAAGCGGAGTCATAGGAGACTGTTGTCATAGCTGAGCTGGTGGAGTGGGGATGAGAAGTGGAGCACACAACCTAGTTTATCTTTGAAGAAAACGATCATCTCTCAGCAGTAAGCATAACTTCTACAAGGTGCAGCCTTAACATCTGAAAGCTCAGCTCTTGCAATGAACGACAGATGCCAGCAGAGCTTGTGTTCCACACAATGGAAATAAATCAGCCCTGCCCTTTTCACAGTCAGCTCGCATGCCTGAGATATAATATATGGGTTTCCCCTTACTCACAGCTCCAGAGGTGGGAGTGGGAGGAGGCCCAGGGTTGAAAGGTGCTCGTTTCAGGCTTGTAAATACACCTTTCAGTTGAAAAGAGCTATCATGCGTCTGGCTCACTCCTCCCCTACTCTGTGAGCGAGTCTCTTCTTTCAGCTAACTGGAATTACCACATCATTTCACTCCACCAAGTTTTCTTGACTTGGCAGTTTTCTGATTGCCGGCGGTCACAGACCATATTCTATCTTTTGCTGATACAGGGACCTAGAAATGAGGGAATTGAAAATGTGCAAGGCTGTTATGGGGACCCCAGCTCAGAGCTGTCCCTGAACTCAGATTTTTGTTGTTGTCGTTGTTGCTAAAGTAGAGAATCGGAGTCTCCTCCCCATTCTTCAGCTGTCACATTTTCCCTTTTCTCCTCCACCTCTCCTGCAGTCTCTCTTTTAACCTTGCCCATTCTGTCAGGCAATCCCTCTGTACAGAAGCTGTCCACGGGTAGCCCAGGACCTTAATGAGTGTGAGGTGAGGCTCCATCATTCCTGTTTGAGAAAACTAAAATAACATCTCTGCAGTCAACTACAGCAACCCGTATCCAGAGCACAGAGTAGTTAGCAAAAACACTTTTTCTCAATTTCTATTTCTTGGAAACCTTTCTTAACCCCAGCCTGTCACCATGGGCCTCCCAGGCTTAGTGCCAAAGAGAGGCCATTGTTTTGACTGAGGTTCCTTTACACAATGCTGTTAAAGATCCGAGGAAGTGAAGAGGAAATGTAAGTTAATAGTGAAGGCTACTTTCAATACTCAGTAACCCTTGCTGCCGAAATTCAGAATCTCTGCTGCAGTTCCCTTGAATTCACAGTTATCCATCAATGGTTATAAAAGAATGAAAGGTATTCAACATTTTTTTGGGGGGGGGACAGAGTCTCGCTCCATCACCAGGTGCCAGGCTGGAGTGCAGTGGCACGATCTCAGCTCACCGCAGCCTCCACTCCCCAGGTTCAAGCAATTCTCCTGCCTCAGCCTCCCGAGTAGCCAGGACTATAGGCGCGTGCCACCACACCCAGCTAATTTTTTGTATTTTTAGTAGAGACGGGGTTTCACCATGTTGGCCATGATGGTCTTGATCTCTTGACCTCGTGATCCACCAACCTTGGCCTCCCAGAGTGCTGGGGGCATTCAACATTTTTAAAAATAGTTTTTAACTTTAAAAAATAATTATTATTTTTGAATTATTTCAAATCTGTATAAAACCAAAAAATTAGTGCAGAGAATTCCTCACATTTACTTACCCATTTTCCTCTATTACCATCTTACATTAGTATGGTACATTTGTTACAATTAATAAACCAAGGTTGACACATTATTATTAACTAAAGTCCGTAGTTTATTCATGTTTCTTTACTTTTTACCAAGTATACCTTTTCTGTTCTGGGATCCCATCTGGATACCAAATTATATAATCATGTCTCCTTAGGTTCCTCTAGACTGTGACAGTTTCTCAGACTTTCCTTGTTTCTGATGACCTTGAAAGTTTTGAGGAATAATGCTCAGATATTTTGTTGAATACACAGTTGGAATGTGTGTGTTATTTTTCTCATAGATTGGCATTGTGGATGTCTGGGAAGAAAACCAAAGAGGTGAGGTGCCATTTTATCACATTATGTCAAGGATACATATTATAAATATGACTTATCACTGTTGATGTTGAGCTAGATCACGTGGCTGGGGAAGTGTTTATCTGGTTTCTCCACTGTAAAGTTAGCGTTTTCCCCTCTTTCAATACTTTACTCAAAAGAAGTCACTATATGCAATCCCCACTTAAGGAAAGAGAAGTTAATGCTCTACCTCCCTGAAACAGGGTGGATACATAAATTTTCTGTATTTTTTCTGAGCAAGAAATGTGTTTTTCTCTTTATTTATTTATTTAAAATTTATTCATAGCAATATAGGCTCATGAATTCTTATTTTATGTTTTGGGTTATAATCCAATACTACTTTATTTTGCTGCTTAATTGGCTATGGGACGCTCTTTTAATTGTATCCTGTTTCTCTTTGGCATATGCCCTTCATTGTAGGATTTTGGTTTGTTTCTTTCTCTCTTTCTTTCTGGCACTATAAGTTGTTCCAAGCTGACTTGGAATATTTCCTTCCTCAGTCCTAGAATGAGCCATTTCTTCAAGGAACATTAGTCCATGTTATTGGAGAAGAGTGTTAGAAATCAAGATGTAGGTACTAGGTGAAAATTAAAAATTTGAGTACCCAACCCTGACATTTTGTGTCAAAATCTATTAGTTGATAAATCTAAATTTGACAAAAAACCTTGCAAATTAAACATTAATGTTTTGTAAGATAAAAATGGAGTACTAGAACAGTTGGAGAATTGTCCAAGTTCAAACAGTGAACGCCAGAGCTATAATTTGAACCTTGGTTGTCTAACTCTAAATCTGTATCTCAACCACTTACTCTATATTGAAAACTGGTGATGTCAGAAACAAGATGAAACATAAGAAATGGGTTCCCTGGATTCAAGTAAGCATAGTTTTGAATGTCACCCCTTTCTGTGTGTATAATTGTGTTAAAAGTTATTTAGATCTGTATATACAAAGATTTTAGAACAATGCCTGGCATATGGTATTTGATAACTTTTAGTATCAGTTATATTGTCATCATATTTTATTATCTTCATTATCTCCTACCGTACATTTGTATTTCCACTTCTCATTCTTCAACTACTGATTACAGACATCCTGAAGTGTCCCTATCTTAGTCTCGCAGAAAGGGTAAATTGGCAAATAATTCATCCATGGGTGCCTAATGCCACTAAACCTAATATTTAATGTATGAATGAATTTATTTTAATCTATACAGTTTTTCTGTTTCTTTTAGAGTAGTGGAAGGAAATTTTGGAAGATGCATAAGAAAGGAATATTGTAGGAAAAGAGCTAGGCTACCCTTGACTAAAGTGACCAAATATCTTGAATTGGTTTGCAATTTGGCCCATAATGCCTTTTCTTAGAGTCTATTCAAATCTCTCTCTACATAGCCTATTGATCAGTCTTCTGTCTCTAAATGAAGGTAAGTGTGAAGGAAGTATATATATCCCTCTTCCTCTTCTCTGGAAATGCAGAAAAACTGTGTGCTAGGGGAGGGAGGGGGTGGAAGGGTTCATGGGCAGTGACTAGGTCATGAGGATTACCAGCCATCATTAACTCTGGAGATACCACCCTCATTTCCTAAACACTAACCCTCAGTTATGTACAACTATCATTCACAAACCTACTTAAAATATAGATCTCCTATGAATTTTACTTTAGCTTAGCAGTATCTTGAAAGACCTGTTCACAGAGCACGTACTTTAAGCAAGTAGATAGAGAACCTGGATAAAACATAAACAGAAAAGGGGAGAGAAGGCAATGTTTTGCTAATGAGCTAAGGTTAGGATTTCCTTTTGTTTCAAGTGTCATGTTTAGGGTTTAAGCACCTCTGATCTAAAGAAAGAGATCAGAGGATCTTTGAGATGCAGGGGTTATGTGAGGTCACCCATCTCAGCTTGAATACTTCTAATGCAGGAGAGAGGATCAGGAGGCACTACACAGGTGGTGCACCTTGGCTGACTGCTACATTGCTTTTCTGATAAACTGAAGTCATTGTGGCCAATTTTGCACTGGCAGAACTCAATGTCATGTGACGATAGAATAATAACATGGGACAGTCAGGAGTCTGAAGAGAACTGGGTTTAGGTTAAGGAGTGAGATCTGATTCAGTGTTTTAATTTCTTGTTACTCCTCACTCTAGCCAGTGCCAGGGTCCTGGCTACCCCCTAAATATCATATCTGCTCTGCTTTGAAGAGGAGCTGTGGTGAGTTCACCAGAGCTCCCGGTGAGCTTCTGTTGGTGGCTAAGGCTAGTGTTGCAAAAAAAACAGAAAATAAAAAGGAAGGAAAGGGCAAAGATTAAAAAAGAAGGAGAAGAAAAAGAGTGGAAATTTATGCAACTGGTCTTTTTGTTTTGTTTTGTTTTGTTTGAGAAACAGTCTCACTCTATCACCGAGACTGGAGTGCAGTGGTGCGATCTTGGCTCTCTGCCTCCTGGGTTCAAGTGATTCTCCTGCCTCAGCCTCCTGAGTAGCTGTGATTACAGATGCCTGCCACCACGCCCAGCTAATTTTTGTATTTTAGTAGAGATGGGGTTTCACCGTGTTGGCCAGTGTGCAACTGTTCTTGATTAATTTCTTATTATACTGAAGGAAAATATAAGAATGAATGATGGGTAAGCTCACTCTCTCACTCTCTCCTTCTCTCTTTTCTCTGAAACTTTCCTTCCTAGAACCATAGAAATATAAAAGCTGAAAATAACCCAGAAGATCATCTAAAGTAATCTCTTTTTGAACAGATTAAAACTTGATTCCTGACAAATGGAACTTATTGTGAAGTGATTGCAAAGCCCACATTTAAACCATGTTTTCTGATTCCCACTGCCATGTGGAGGGCTATCCTCCTCATAGTCTGCTGTGTCCTTTTTTGTCTTTCTCCATCTCATCCTACAACCACCCCCAGCCACATGCAGGGTTAGTCCTATATTTGTTCCTGTTTCTGCTATATTTGCAACTTAACTTATGGATGGAAACATGGAGCCTCACTGATTTCTGGCAGAGCTCTGCCTCATGTGCTGACAAACACTCCCTGGCACTGGGCACCTGTCCAACAGCAGGTGCCTTGCTCGGCAAACGGCTCTGTAGTTGCTTCTCAAAGGAGGCAGGTTGAGGTCCAACACTGCCTTCCTACTGCCTCGAGGTTATCATCTAGCACCAGCATTTCTCTCACCAGGTGAAAGGAAGAGAGACTAATGCTGCCAAGGTTACCAACACTAAACATGGGAGGTGGCTACAGGGAGCATCTGTGGCAGCTTAGGGATTCTTAGCTTGATGGATGGGCAAGAAGATAAGATGAGACATTTGAATTTGTTTACATAGGACTATTGTCCATGAACCTGAGTAGGTTGACCTTCGGGTCATGATGAAATGTCTACGTGTTTTCCCAAGGTGAGAGTGAGCTACAAGATGAGGGTTCAAGGACCTAAATTTATATCATTATAGGATTCATGGAGGCAAATTATTCTTGCTTAATAATTTGCATTTATTTTTGTACATTACACACTAATTTAGACATATATATGCATAATGATTGTAGCTATAGATGAGCAAATGGAAGGTAATGAATACAGGGCTTAAAGTTTATAAGAGGCATATTGCCTTAAAGTTAATAAAAGGTTATGGGCACACAAAATGAATAGCGGGACCCTCCATGAAATGGATAGCCCAAAAGCAGGAAAGCACAAGTCATGTGGAAAGGCAGTGGAAAACAATTTTTGAGTGATCCTAAGAATTTGGGTATAATCCAAGAAAATGTTGTTAAAAAAAAACACACATGCAGAATTAAAATATCTGGGTGAGGTCTGTTTTCTTAGATTGACAAGCCAATGAAAGTATTATTTGTTAGAGGAGTGATTTGATTTGAAAAACATTTAAAAATATTAATCTGACAGCATGTAAATGATACATTGGAAATATAGAAGTCAGAGACAGCAAGTTTTATTAGAAAAGTTTGTCAGTTATTCAATAATAAAAAAATTATAGGACCTAAATTAGAGTAGTGGCAATGAGTAGAGAATGTAGGGTTCAATAGACAGGTGGGTTGAAGAAATTCTGCACAGAAATAATGGAGCAGCTATGGCAATGAATTCATTTTGTGGGACCAAGGAGAAGGGGTTAATTATGATGCACAGGTCAGGTATAAGAGTGATTCGACTGCAATGTAATTCTCCTAGTTGTGTCAAAGGGGCTAATTTTTTTTTATATGATCAACTCATATAGTTTGACCTTAGCTGATTGGGAAAATGGTTGCATAACTGAAAAGATTAAGAAAAGCCAAAAAGCAGAAATATTTTATGGGACAAGGGAGAAAATTGTATAAGACAAGCTTTAGGTAATAGCAGAACACTGATGGAAAGGCAGAACTGGAAAAGGCAGAACTGGTGCTCAGAAAAGGTAGCAAGGTTGAAGCAGAGGCCACATGTTGAAAGTTGAGTGTGTACAGGACAAAGAGCAGAGGACAAGTGAATCTATGTTACACCCTCCCTCAAAGGCTAGGAGGGAGAGAAAGTCGTTTTCAGAGATGTCACAGTTGAAGAAATGGGAAAAAAGCAAGATTTCCTTCTGTTGGGGACAGAATCTGAATCTCAAAGGATTAAGAAGAAAATAAGTATAAACATGAAAGTGACACTTATGAACAAATGTTCAACAGCAGAAAATTAATTACATTCACAGTGATGCACATAAAACCTTATACAAGAAGGAGACTTGGACTGCTGCCTTATTTCCAATCCCATCCCATGTTTATTTCACTTTTTCATTTGTGTACAATACAGTTAGGCCTCTGATTTCATGGGTGCTGTATTCATGAATTCAGCCAACCATGGATGGAAAATATTTGGAAAAATAAAAACAGTAAAAATAATATACTACAAATTGTAAAATACAATATAGTAACTATTTACATAGCATTTATGTTGTAGTAAGTATTATAAGTAATCTAGAGATGATTTAGAAGTATACAGGAGGGGCCAGACACAGTGGCTCATACCTGTAATCCCAGTACTTCGGGAGGCTGAGGTGGACGGATCACCTAAGGTTGGGAGTTCGAAACAAGCCTGACCGACATGGTGAAACCCCATCTCTACAAAAAATACAAAAATTAGTTGGGCATGGTGATGCATGCCTATACTCCCAGCTACTCAGGAGGCTGAGGCAGGAGAATCACTTGAACCCAAGAGGCAGAGGTTGTGATGAGCTGAGATAACACCATTGCACTCCAGCCTGGGCAACAAGAGCAAAACTTTGTCTCAAAAAAAAAAAAAAAAAGAAGAAGTATAGAGGAGGATGTACATAGATTATATGCAAATACTATGCCATTTATATAAAGGACTTGAACATTCACAGATGTTGGTATTCATCCTGGATCCAATCTGCAGACACTGAGATAAAACTGTACTTATTATGATGTGAGATTTGACAGACAGATTTATATTTTTTCTGTCTCCTAGGAAACAGACTGAGTCCAGAGAGTCTCAAATTATTTTCTGCCCCCATCAACTTGCTTCTCTCTCTTGCCCAAGGAAGCCTGACTACCATAGATTTATGAGATAGACTCCACTTCTGGGCTATGTTTGGTCTCCCTGAGCTCCATCTGTTGCGGGAAGCCCACAAAGCCTTCTCTTATTTTTTCCCTCCAGTGGTTCTTGTTTATCTCATTGCATTGTATCCTTAACTTTTCTTTGAATCTGCGAAATAGTTTGGCTCATACTTGCATCCTTGTCCATCATTTAAGAAACTAATATATTAACTTCACTCCTTATAACATTATAATAATAACATTTACATTTATATAGCCTTTATAGTTTCCTAAGTGATAATATGTCTGTGTCTTATTTGGCCTTCATGACAGTTCAGAAGTTAGGTAGGCCAAATAATTATGTCCATTTCTGAGAGGGAAACTGAAGATCTAGTGAAGGTTGTATAATGAACACACACTGGAACTCAGTCTTACATTAATATTTTCTGACTTACTACCAGTTCTCATCTCATGACCATATATTGCACAAATTATGTTTCATAGAAAACCCACAGGCCTGTCTTTCACAATGTGAGGTAGTCATTGAGATCACTGACTATTGTATAGACTGAATAGTTAGTTCCAACTCATTGTGTGGCTTTGCAAAGGCCACATTAACTCCTTGAATCTCAGTGTCATCACCTGGAAAATGGTGGTAATAATAACATGCCGTCGAAGCGTACTTGTAAAAATCAAATAAAACTGCATTGTAGAGAAGGCATAAGGATCACCTAACAAAGGTTGACAGCAATAAAATTATTTAGGATAAATAATCATATTTGGTCATAGCCTATTTGTCACAAGTGTTTTCTTAAAACTCATATGGAATGTCCTTGAATGTCCTTTTATAGTAAGGGAAATTTGCAATTAGGGGAGATAAAATATGTTTTCAGATACAAGTAATTTATATACATCTTTTGGAGCTGAAATAATGAATTCTGAGAAGTCATGAAAAGTAGTATTATTAATTAAATAATCTTTAGTCATAACAAGCTTCTTTCAGTCTTGAGGCTTGAATTTTTATTCTTGCTTTGCCTTTTTCCTTGTCCTCGTCTTTCTCTTTCCTTTTAAGCCAGGGCAACTTTATGGTTCTTGCCCCTCACAAATAGGAGAGACTGTCAAATTTTAAAGCCAATGTCAACAATGTAGGAGGAGAAACAGAAATCTCACTCAAATACAAATACATTTTATTAATTACCAGCATTCGCAGTAAAAAGAAAGGTAGAAAATTACAGACAAGGAAAGCGACTTCTGGTTTTGAATGATCTTCCTATTTCTCCATGATTATAGCTTGAAGTGCCTTTTCTTCCAGGGGCAGGGTGGCTGGGATAAGAATCAATGAGATTTGGTGCCTTCAATAAATGTCAAATTCATGACATCCCACTGGTTCTAGGATATAACCGGAATGTACACCCACTCCTCACCTGTGCTCTTTCCTCTGCTACCTAGATAGAAGGTAGTAGGAGGATAATTGGCAGAGTCAGACACCACTGAGAATCAGCTCTGAGATCAACTCAGGAAAACACTATAATGGGTCCTTTTTGCAATAAACTGTGTCTTCTAAGTCCAACCAATGAGGCACATTCAGAGGGGAAAACTTCTAACCTATGTGAGTTACTGAATATTTTAAGGATTAATTCATAGATGCATACACATTAGAAATTTTAACTTTTTTTGTTTTTTGCCTTCCCTGATCAAAGCCAAATTACAAGATACTTTTAAAGGCCTCATATCTGTCTGATGATAAGTTTTGTGAGCACAACCAGATAGATATAAGCTCCTAGAGACTACTGAAATCAATTACCTCTGACATTTTATTTTTGTTCCTCTGTACCCAAGCTACATCAAGTGCTTGGAATCTGCCCTTCTAGGCCACAAACTTCTGGCTTATAGGGTTAAGTTTTCTCAGCACCACCTGGAGAGGCTTGACAGTATCTAAAAACAAAAAAAGAGGAACTAAGAAAGAGCTTCTGTTGCACTTAGGCATTGGCCTTTTTATTTTAATAAGGGGAAGGCAATCTATTTAAGAAACTCAGGTTTTTATACAGGAAACGATGAGGGGTATGGAACAAATGGAGATGAGAGAATGAGGTAAATGGCCTTCAAAGTTAGGTAGAGAAAAAAAGAAAGAAAGAGTGGAGCCCCGCACTTACAAATGCCATGGGATGTGGCTATGTAGGACGTTTGAGTCTGGCTCATTCATTTTGCAGCTCTCAATGAGCAAGAAACTGTGGGCCCTGAGAGGAAATGAAAGGAACAAAGATAATAGCAGCCCTCAAAGACTTCCTGGTACTTTGTTTTAGAATCAAAGTATGGTAGACCTAACGGCAGTATTCCATGGCAGAAAGCTCAAGCCTCTTCATTTTTTCAGATGAGACAACTGAGGCATAAGAAGGTGATGTGATCTGCACAATTTTTTCCTTTTTTTTTTTTTTTAAGCAAACTTGTTAGTTGCCAAATCAAGGCTAAGACACGATAGTCTTCATAACCCCTTGTACCTTGCTCTTTTTCACTTTACCACTCCCTTCACAAGTCTGAGTTCTTTGTAGGTTTTTTGCTCTAAATTCTTATCAGAAATATTTTGTGACTTCTCTTGAAGTACAGAACCTATCAAAGATAAGAAAACTTCTTTCTGTCTAGACTTTACTGCTATTCATTCCATTCTTTCACCACCTCTGTCCTCCACACCAATTTTCACCATGCTCGCACTATAGTGTCCCCTTGAAACAAATCTTGAAGTTGCAGAGTCTGCTCTAAGAAACCCTGGCTGTTCTACTCTTTGATGGGAGTTTTAGGAAACCCTTTCTTGCTTGTATCAGAGGGATGCTTGACCCAGTGAACCCCATGAGAGTCAGTATGCACTTGTTGTACACTCCTTCAATGCCACCTACAAGGAGCATTTCTAGATCATATCTACCCAGGGTAATCCGTTTCTACTTTGGAGCAACACATGCTTGAGCCCTTGACCTTAATTAATAAATATGGAAACACATTGAGCCATAGTTTTTATATCAGATAAAGTGACTGCCATTCTTCCTTTATGGCTAATATTTCAGTCACTTATTTGAGTTTGCATCATTTTTTTAAATGGATATGTATATTTAATTTTGTTGACTCTCTGGGACAAATGTGCTGCAAATATACACAAACATTATACACTAGTTTGAATATGACTCTCTTAAATTTAACGAATCTCTTAAATTTCCACATCTATAATTATATATGCTTTGAAATTGAAGAAGTTTGAGTTTGTATTCTTCATGAGCATACCATGAAGTTATTTGGTAATGATGTATTCAGTAAAGTGGTGATAATCATGATAATAATACCTTTATAATCCTATTTATTTGTTATAAATTCATTAGAACAAGTGGAACCCGGTTGGTCAAGTGTACAATTTACTATTAAAATCAAAATGTCCCTATCACATTTAGTGGCGTTAGGAAATGTAATTGATTCTTATTTCTGGATTATGCTGGGATCTAAGGTATATATTTCATATTCATTGTATAGTCTTATTATTGGAATATAATATATAATGATATCATTTAATGTTTTCGGTCATAGTGTACACTTTGTGTTGGAAGAAAAGCTGCCACTTTGACGCTCTCACATATATTCTTCATACTGAGATAAATGAATGTTAGATTCAGGTTTACTTGCTTTTCTGTAACCAGTGGTTTATGGATAACTATGCCAGCCTTTGGTATGCTCTGTAATAGAGGTAAGTATTATGTTATTGTCTGTGATTAATATACTTAGGATTGAGTGGCTCAATTACAATGTAGCTAAAGGAGAAAACCAGTAAAAGTCGACAGGGTCTTAGGTAAAGCCTGTAGAGGTCATATAACAAGTTGTAGATTGGTAAATGAAGGAAGCAAAATCGATTTAAGCCAGGGTACTAAAAACTGATCTACTAGTGATTGTTAAATATTACCATGTCTGAGGAAACATTTGAGTAGCCTAAAATGTGGGGCAAGGCCTTTACATACTTTAATTAGCGCTGTATTATTGCACACCATTCATATGACTTAAGAATTTCAAAATAATCAATGGTCCCTGTTCTTTTCATCTGCCCCATATCTTGTTACCTTGGCAACAGACATTACATGATTTTAAGCATTTTCAGAATTATAATCACACTCTACTTCAAAAGTGTTCTTCTAGGTGAATAAACTTTAAGAAAAGAAGAAAAAATGAAACCTAAAGATAATCTCAAAGCACACTAAATGAGAACATGAAGGATTGGCATTTTCTATTTAAAGCGTACTGCAAAAACAGCTCCAGAGCTTTCGGTGGAGTCCTCCAGATGTCAGACTCTTCTTAGGCCATTCAGGTACAGAATAATTATTCCATTTCTCCTCCCACTCCAATACTGGATTACTTGTAATTGGTCTTAAATAAATAGGTGGATCAGAAGAAAGAGGAGGAGGAGGATTAATAGCAGGGCATGAAAATAGAGGAAGATTCTGAAGAAAGTGATGGTGCAGGTGGTGGTGATGGGGAAGACGCCAGAGGAGGAGATGAGGGAGGTGAGGGAAAGGAGAGTAGGAAGAAGGAAAGTAAGTTCCATACACAGCTGATTTAGCAAAAAGAAAGAAAGAATTATTTATTATCATACTTGTATAAATTCCCTTCTTCAAGGTCGTGAATAGAAGCAAACCTAGAGTTACAGAACTCGAACTCATTCAGTGAACTGGTAGAAGTCCAAGCATATGCAAATATCTGACATTCAGGAAGTGTCTTGAGCTCAGAATATGGCTTTACTTACCAGGGTAAAAGACATGCACTATGAATTGACTTGGTTTTAAAGGTAGGCACTCAAATCTCTTAACTATCTAGGATTTATTCATGTCATCATGTTTGATAATTTAACACATAATCCAAACATTTTTTGGTACCTGAATTGAGCTAGTTATTCTGTTTGCTCCTATTCTCATTTTAAAAAGTAAATATGACTATCTAAGCTCAAGTAGGTATTTCAATAGTTCTTACGTGGAAAGGACTTTCATCAGTGATTCCCTATTGAAAAATAATGTTAAAATATAAAAGAGAAGAATAACTGATATCACATACAAGTGTTTATATGGACAGTTTTTATTTATATTGTGGGTATTGCAAAATAAGAATAAAATATTTGCTGGATGCTGGATAGATTATATGTTGTTTAGCTTCTGGTGCTGCTTACTTTTTGAGTTACGTTTTTAGGAACAAGTTTTGACCTAAGACGCTAAATTCTGTAAATTTGAGCCATCTTGTAACAGATTTCTGCAATCTGTATGAATACAAAGAGTTTCCTAAAACTGAAAGCAGAGGTGAGTTTATATGCACATTATTGTCCTCATTTAAGGCTCTATTCGCCTGGCTTGCGTAGCTCTTCTGAACCAGGTGCTTTACAATTCTCTGAATCTTGTTGCTGGCTTCAGGCTGAAACCTAAAATAAGAGAGAATAGGAGACAGTTGGAAAGACACTTGAGTAAAGTTAGGAATCTTCACACTAGCCCCGCCTGGACCAATACATTTTTCTGTAAACTTGAGAGTGCCAGTGAAGTTTTCGGGGCCTTGGTTCCCTGTTAACACCAGGAGATGCTTGTAATGATGCTAAGGCCCCACCATCCTGTCGTGGACTGCTAGGTGGTTTCAATAGTTAATGTGACTGCTGCAAATCACTCTTGACAGGATACAAAGTACTGTCCAACCTTTGTGAGAGGTGAACAGTGAGGGACACCTCCTTACCCAGCAAAATTCATGGTTATCACATGTCTTTTTCACCACCACTCCATGAATTTCCATTAGTAATAATGCTGTGCCCAGCAAAGTCTGTCAAGAATTAGCAAATTATTTGATCTGGTTTTGAAGGGGCTGTCATCTGAGAACATGCTGACCTTAATCTGCTAAGTCATACACAATATTTGTAAATAGTTTCAATGCAGTTAATTTTCCAGTGCCCCCAGATGATCTCCTCTGCCTTGCAATTTTTACATTGCCTTTTGATCATTAGCAATTTTCTTGCAATCTAAAACCAACACTTAGGACTCAGAAGGACTCAGAAGCTCTGCTCTGATGGCCAGCTGCATTATATTGTTTCCTATTTTAGTATGCTGTGAATGGGTGGGTCAAGCAAGTAGTAAACAAATAAATATAATTTCAGTAAGTAGAGGTGCACTGAAGAATATTTTCTTTTCACCTTGTAAAATATAATCTAAATTTCCCCTTACATTGAATGTGTGCAGAATATAGAAACTTGCTTCCAAAGAGTTAGTGTATGGAGAGGAAAAATGATTAGCAACTTTACAATGGCGAAATCTAGCAAACACTATCTTGATGAGGTTATCAAGATTAATGTCATCATTCTAAGAACTGTGAAGGAAGAACCTGTTCCAGGCTTCTCTCCTTGGCTTCTGGAAGGTCATTTCCTTGCTGTGTTTCTTCCCATGGCCTGGCCTCTATGCCTGCCTGTCACTGAATCCAATCAGATATCAGGGATTAGGGCCCACCCTAATGGCCTTATTTTAACATATGCACCTTTGTAAAGACCCTATCTTCAAATAAAGTCATATTCTGAGGTACTAGGCATTAGAACTCCAATATATCTTTTTGTGGAAGGACAGTTCAACCCATGGCAGTACCTCAGAGTTCTTTTTTATTTTTTTGGAGACGGAGTATCGCTCTGTTAGCCTAGGTTGGAGTGCAGTGGCGCGATCTCAGCTCACTGCAACCTCTGCCTCTCAGGTCCCAATTAAAGCAATTCTCCTGCCTCAGCCTCCCAAGGAGTAGCTGGGATTATAGGCACGTGCACCATGCCCAGCTAACTTTTATATTTTTTTTAGTAGAGACTAGGTTTCACCATGTTGGCCAGGCTGATCTTGAACTCCTGACCTTGTGATCTGCCTGCTTCGTCCTCCCAAAGTGCTGGGATTATAGGCATGAGCCACCTCGCCTGGCCTATACCTCAGAGTTCTTTAACCTTTTTCATTCTGAGGATACTTTTGGCTCCTTCCTCTTTTGTCCCCTATATCCAGTGTACGACTAAACCCTACATCTTTTACTTATTAATTACTCAATGATTGTACTTCTGTTTCTCTGTGCAATCACCACTACCACTCCAGTACAAACTCTTGTAATAATTTATCTCGACTTCAGAAAAAGAAAAAAAAAACCCTCTTCAATTATTTTTCAAATTATTATTATTATTTTTTATTCTGCTCCAGTTCACTCTCCAGATTACAAGCAGCAGAGTCCTCTTCTCAGAATGGAAATCACTTATGCTTAAAAACATTCCAAGTCTTCCCATTGTTTTGAGAATAAAAGACCAAAATGTGTACCAGGGCCTCAGAGCCCTGTGTGACCTTCCAATCTATTAGCCACACGAAAAACCCCATCTACTTCATCCTCTCTGCTCTTGCAGCACTGGCTAATTACAAGTCTTTGCAGAAAGCAGAAGCATTCTCCTGCCACGGGGATTTATTTGTGCTGCGTTCTCCCTCCTATCCAAACCACCCACTCAATTATCTCCATTTCCTTCCTGCTCACCCATGAGATCTCAGTTCCAGCATTCATGTATCAGGAACATCTCTCTTGCATCTCCTCAGCCCAGATCAGGACACCTGTTACATGTTGTCTGTACATCATATACTTTTCCTTCACAGTACTTAATCACATTTTGAAATTTTACATTTATGTCATTCTTTTATTAACTTTAGTCTCCACCACTGGATTGTAAGATGCATAAGGCAGGAACCATGTATTTTTGACTATCTGCCTCATGTGTAATACCTAGCTATGTAATACCTATAATGCTTAGCTTATAGTTAGTTCTCAAATTCTTAAATTAATTTATATATCCATAGATTTATTTTCAATTTATATTGTTCAATTTGACACTGTATTTCTTCTCCTGGTCTCTTTTAGTTACTTGGTAAATTTGCTAAAAATATTTAATTCACTTTATAGTTAATGCACTTGTATCAAGTCAATTACACATACTTTAGGTAAAAAAAAAAAAAAAAAAAAGAGAGAAATAATCATTTTTGTGATTTCCCAATATAGTGAGAACAGGAGGCCAAATTTTATTTGCTAGTCTAAATAGAAGCTTAAACTTTGATAATTTCCATATTTTTAATTGACCAGTCTCTATAAAATTTATTTTATTATAATTTCTAAATGTGAGAGAGGCAGACCTAAAGCTATATAGCAAGTACATTGAAAATGTTTTAAGTTGTATGTGACTGAATATAGACTTTCTATTGATTACTGACTTTGAAGTGAGTTTATTAAAAGTGTTGAGCCTTTCCTTCATATTATAGAGATCTAGACATTTTTGTAATACTCATTAATGTTTTGTAATACCAACAAATCTCTTATAGCTAATGTGTCGTAGAGAAGTTTTCCCATTCTCAGTAAACAAGAACCAAGCATGGGATGATCTATTCAGTGGTTTAATAATTATGTCATTCTGAAGATACTAACACCCCCACTTTCCCAGACAGCTCAGAAGGCAAAAATATTCAGGACATTTTAATTTCTATAGGACACTAGGGTTTGATTACTGTATTTATCTACAATAATGTTCTTTTGTGTGTGCATAAGATGAAGGGAGGGAGAAGCCTCAGTACTTATGAAAAATATATATTTAAATTAAAATTCGGTGTCCCAGGATGAGAATTTTAGTTTTAATAAATATCTTGAATATTTAATGCATTAATTTAATTTAAATAAATATCGTGAATATTTAAGGCATTAATTTAAGAAGTATGTAATGAACACTTAAAATATGCTGACTCTGTGTTCAATGTAATTTATAGCAATGGCTCAAGTGAACACCTCCGCTGCTCTCAGGGGGCTTATATTCTAGTGGCAACTCAATGTATGTCAGTCAAGCTTATGAGGGATTACTTTTGGTTCAAGAGCAATTTCAGAAATATTGATTCAGTTATGTTGTCTTGCTTAAAGCTCTAAGTCTTTTAAGTGTGTGGCTGAAATCAATTGCCTCTTGCCAGAAATATAGTTGTCCAACAGGAGACAGCCTTGCAGATGTAAGCCAAGCAAACCAAGCCCATTTCAGCGAGAGTGAATTATCTTTGGGATCCTGTGCAAGAGCAGAACCCTCACAGTTGTGACTGATTGTCCTTCAGTTGCTCTTGCAATATTTGAATAGAATTGCTTTCACTTTCAGAGGATGCATCTATGTGTGCCTGTCCTTGCTTGGAATGGCGTGGAGTTAAGGAGCTGCTCTCTTACTGAGGCCCCAGTGAGAATTATTCCTAATGCTTGCATTGCCCACCTCTGGAGAAATCAAATAGAAAAGAGAGGCAAATTAAAGCATCTCAAAGGGCCACCCTCTAGACTGTGGGGTAGTGTGTGTTTGTGTGGGAAGGATCTATATTTTAACCTTATCTGTTGCCTAAATGAGTACTTTTTATATAAGATCACATTTTACTTTTCTGTATGATTCAATCTTCCAATATGAAATATCCTTAAAGAATAACCACTTTGTAGCAAAAATAGGACTAGACTGTAGAGCCCACTACTTCTCTTTGGGGAAGGTTTATCTCACTCCTCCACTCAGCCTCATGTGAATGCATGTGATCACAGGTGATGTAACCCTGCATTTTCAGGGCTCTATGCTTTCAGTGCCTGTGGTCTCCTTTTCCTTGCCCTATCCAGACTTTCCTCTGCACCAAATGCCATCCTCTGCGCTTATGTCTTCATGTGAGTTAAGAGCATCTCCTCATGCAAAATCAATCAAAGGAAATCATATTTGGAATATCAAGTATGCCAGTACTTGATAATATTCCATCTTGTCAAAATACATCCTTATATGTTGTACCTGAATTTTTTAGAGACTTTTTTTTTAAGAGAAGGTTTAGGTTTACAGAAAAATTGAGAGGAAAGTAGAAAGATTCTCCATACACCCCCTGCCCACACACCTGCATGGCCTTCTCCCTATCAGCATCCACCATCAAAGTGCTACATTTTTTACCGCTGATGAACCTACATTGACACATCATAATCACCCAGTGCCCGCAGTTTACATTGCAGTTCACTCTTGGTGCTGTGCATTCTACAGGTTTGGACAAATGTGTAATGACATGTGTCTACCATTATGGTATGATACAGAATATTTCCACTGCCTAAAAATCCTCTGTGGTTTCACATATTTATCACCCAACTTCTGGCAATCACTGATCTTTTTATTATCTCCACAGTTTTGTCTTTTCCAGAATATTGTAGTTGGAATCATACACTGTGTTGCTTCTTTCACTCAGTAATATGCACTTAAACTTTCTTCCTGCCTTTTCATAGACTGATACAGCTTCTTTCTTCTTAGTGTTAAATAATATTCCATTGTCTGGATATACCACCGCTTATTTATCCATTCACCTACTGAAGGACATCTTGATTTCTTCCAAGTTTTGACAGTTATGAATAAAGCTGCTATAAATATTCACTGACAAGTTTTAGTGTCCTCAATAGTTTTTAATTCCTTTATGTAAATACCAAGCAGCACATTTCCTGGACCAGTCTTTAGAATATGTTGTTTTCTAAGAAATTGCTACGCTGTCCTCTGATGTGGCTGCACCATTCTGCATGTCCACCAGCGATGAATGAGTTTCTGTTACTCCACACCCTTACCAGTATTGATGTTGTCAGTTCAGGACTTGGCTATTTTAACATGTATATAATAGTATCTCATAGTTATTTTAACATACATTTCCTTGACGACATATCACGTGGAGCATCTTTTCATATGCTTATTTGCTGTCTGTATATTTTCTTTGGTAAGGTGTCAAGGTCTTCAGCTCATTTTTAATTTGGTTGTATTTTTATTGTTGAGGTTTTTTTTTTTTTTTTTTTTAGATGGAGTCTTGCAACAATGCCCAGGCAGGAGTACAGTGGCGCAATCCCAGCTCACTGCAACCTCCGCCCTCAAGTTCAAGCGATTCTCCTACCTCAGCCTCCCGAGTAGCTGGGATTACAGACACCCACTACCATGCCTAGCTAATTTTTTGTATTTTTTTTTTTAGTAGAGACAGGGTTTCACCATGTTAGCCAAGCTGGTCTCGAACTCCTGACCTCACGATTCACCTGCCTCAGCCTCCCAAAGTGCTGGGATTACAGGTGTGAGCCACCATGCCCGACCCTTTGTTGTTGAGTTTTAAGTGCTCTTTGTGTATTTTGTAACACAGACCTTTATCAAATATGTCTCTTGCAAATATTTTCTCCCAGTCTGTGGCTTGTCTTCTCATCTGATTGACTGTGGTCTACTTTTACACCTGAAAGTGTTAGATGATATTACATTGCTTTTGGTTCTTGGTACCTAGCATGACCAAGATACATTAGTTCTTAATGTCTGCTTGGAGAACTCCCAGTTAGTAAAAAGCATAACTTTTTTGGATGGGTTAAAGTCCAATTGAATCCATTCTCTTAACTTCACATCATACGAAGAGTAAGAGGGATAACTTTATAGATATCTTTAGAATAATTGATTGTCCTCATTCACCTACTAAGGTTAGGTGTAAGTTCCCAATTGGTGTTCTCCTTATAAGATCATACACAATGTTTCATTCTCCTCGTCAACCAGAGTGTTTTCCTTTTGCAAGAGGAACTTGCTACAGAACTTTACCGTCCATATTGACAAGCTATAATGCTGTTCAGTTGGCAAGACATGACAAGGTTACTTCTGTTGAGGTTATGCTCAGTGGCAAGACACCCATTTACTTAGAAATTAGATTTTTAAAAAAGAAGCTTGCTTAATTTTCATTAGACAGTATTTGGAGATTGCAGTGTTTGCATAAGCTATTTCTCAGGAATAATTTACTCTAACCCTAACCCTATTCTTGAGGATGGCGTGCTCATGCATAACAGCTGCAGAATATAGGTCGTTGTCTTTCATTTCAATGACACTTAGCAGATTCCTTCCATCTGACACATACAACACTGCTTCTCTGCTTCTTTCCTCTTGACAGAAATGAATGTCGGCTGAAAAGTAGAAACCAAAATAGCAAAATAAAAATATTTTTTAAGTGGAACAATTTCAAAACTGGACACGTGAAGGCGAAATAAAAAATGAATGCCATTGGGATATGTTTTGACCTAAACCTTTAAAATAACTTGCAGCTCTTTTAGTAGGAGGGTGGACGTGATTTTGCTGGAATTTTGTCTAGGAGAAAGAGTTGGCAGGGGGAAGGAACCTCTTGCCCCTCAAGGTCTTGATGAATTAGTCTTGGCCTAAGAAGAGTGCCGATGTTACAGCCATCAGCGGAAAGGGAATGAGCCAAAGTTGGAAAGGGCAAAGAGCATGGCTCATTTGTGACAGGGCCACCACTGAGCTGGCCACAATGTCATTAGGCTGAAACCGAGGAGCCAGCCTTCACAACTGACAATCATTTAAGCCTCCAGCAATAAAGAGATAATATGAGAAGTGGGACAGAGGGAAGGTTTACTTCTCTTCATTGTTTCCAAGTTGTTTAGAGATAAGATCTGAAAATGAAGCTGTGAATGACCATTCAGGAGTCTCTTGGGTACCACTAGCCTCTCTGGAACTCAGTTCCCTCAACAATAAACTCTGAGAACATATGTGTGAATGACTGCAAGTCATATACATGTTTATTTAGTCCTTAGAGTTTTGTTTTATTAAGTACCCACTAAAAATATCAGAATTTGTATTTAAATTTTCCCGACAAATTCAATCACTGGGAACATAGTTTCTGAATGATTACAGTGGGCTCCACCTGATGAAAATTGTCCTTCTTAACCTGTTTAGACACTTTATCATAATCCTCCTGCTCAGTTGTCTTTCTACCCAAGCCACTTCATGGAATCAGGTCATAAATGCCTTTGTAGGCATTTGGGTTTTAAATGCCACTTATAATTACCAGTATCACTTTCAGTTCTTGCAACTGTTATTCTTTGATTCTGAAATATCCTTCCACCTATGTAATTACTTACAATTTCGTTCATAATTGTTCTCTGAAGCCTGAACAGCTCAGCTGACCGACTTCTGGGTTGCAAGGACAGTATACTTGCTTCACAGCACCTTTTTAAGGTGTTTTTCCATGAACGTGTTTGTTTTCTTATTTTTCCTTTTCACAACATAATCTTCATTAGCTTTTTTAGTGACTCAGTCAGCAGTGGGTTTAGTATTGCCCCTCCCAGGCTGCTCCCACAGCTCAGGGTATCTGAAGCCTTATGAGGTGCAAAGTTCTTATAAATCACAATGAATACTTAACCTAAATGTACATGAGTAGTGGGATTTATTAAAATTTAAATTGACCAACTGATTTGATTTAGCTCTATACTCTGATTCATTTTAATCTATAGGCATATTTGCATGGGCCAATTTGCATGGCCAATAACAGGTGCACATTCATGCATATTTATTTTAAGTAATTTACGATGTTAATTTTGTAGATATGATAATGCAATTTTAAGTTGAGAAAAATTGTGACAAAAATCTGGCAGTGTGGGGAGACTGCAGTATTTAGTGATACATATAAGTAATATAACTATTACTAAAAAATAACCTCTCAATTATAAAAGATGTATAATTTGTTACTTTTATTATTTTAAAATACACACTTTATATATGATTTTTGCATTATTATATTTTACTTCATCTTTTTCAAAAGGCGAAAAAAGATTATACTTTTAAAAATAAGGATATGTTTCAATCCATATGTTTATAACTTTTTTAAATGTCAGACTGTGAGACAATATAAAACAGATAAAAATGAAACTTCTCCAGTTGAAGCAAACTAAAGCATTCAGACTCTGTTTATTTGGTATCTGCCTAGCTCTTTTCTGCCCTTATCTCGGGGCTTCTGAGGTACCTCAATATAGTTCCATGGTTCCTCAAAAATTTATTTGAAACCACTGGATTAGATAGTGTCTGATATTCTTTTGGGCCAATATTCCATAAGTCTGAAAGTCACTTGCATGTATCTTAGATTTCTTATATGCCATAATTTGATGTTAATAAGTATGTTTAAGACTATATTAATTGTATTTTTTCAGACAGCTAAACAAGAAGCATATTACATTATTAAATTAGTGTTTATAATAGGAGTTTTTCTTAATATTTTGGGGGAATAGTGAAATACACAAGAATGATAAATGATCGTGTATGTGCACATTTTCCAGCTGAAATACTAGAGTTCCTGAAGACTAGCTTTCCAAATTTGATCTGAAGGATATTATGTCTCACTTACCAGTCCTACTATTGCTTTTACGCTATCATAAAGACTTAATGATGTCCCATCAAGAAACATGAACATTTCCCTTAAGCTGGAATAGTGTGAAACCTACTTGAATTCTTTAGCTTTTTATAATCTCTTTTCCATAACCAGTCTTATATTCCAGGGCAAGTGGAGAGTCTGCTTTAGTGCTGCAGATGAGCAATGTGAAGCCAATACCTTGACTATACAATGGAGCATGAAAATTTGAAGGGGAGGAAAAGCCCCAAAGTAGCTTAGAGAAAGTACTTTGAGGAAACCCAAACTAAAAATAATGATATTCCGTTTACCCCTGCCCCGAAACCCCTGCATGTTGCAAGTTAGACTGAGAGCCCAGGACTCCTCTCTTCTAACAGAGAAATAGGTATCCAAGTCAGGGAGGCAGTCAGGGAAGAAACCGTGGAAGTCATTGGAACACATTATGTATGAGCAAGAGCATTGATAGTGGATGAAAAATATTACAGCACACAGCCTTGTTTCCTCTTTAAAATTGGACATTTTAATATTTTATTTTCTCCAAGTTGTAGGGAAGATATATATTATAGATGAGATCATGTTTTATAGAATTTCAGAATTTCTGGCTTTTCCAGTCTATCATTTTCCTAGCATCATAATGAAAAGAATACCCGAAAAGGAATCTTCCAAGCTTCTGAGGTACAATCCTAATGAGAGAACAGACTGACTGAATGCTCTTTTCATCTCTGTCCTTCTTAGCGCTGTCATCCTTTTGTTTTCTTTTCCCCTCTACCACGCTCCTTCTTCACTGTTTGTTGAAGTGAGCTCTAGAAGCCCATAGAAAGAAAAAATGGTTGCTTTGCAGAGATATTTACAGAGCTTTTAATAAAAGGAGGGGCTGCAGGAAAGAGTCACTCAGAGAGAAGACCCCTGTTCCTCTCAGTTTTCCTCCCAATCACCTGAAAAATGTGCAGAAAGAACAAAGAGCAGGCCGGTTCTCTCCCTGAGAAGAATAGAGCAAGGAATCCCTGTGCTACCCCTGTGTTTTGTCACCTCCGTTCTCTTTTGCTGAAGGAGTATGTTGTAGAGATGACCTATCACATTGTTCTAGTTTTGAATATAACTGAAAATGAACTAAAAGTTATGATTTTGAGCCTTAACCCTCTTTTTGTCATTAAGCCACTTCAATATCTTCTGCCAGTCAAACACAGAGAAAAAAGGAAAGATTTCACAAGTGTACCCTTTTTGTGTGACTGGAGAACATGAGGCCATAATTCCATTTCATACCTATTTGTTGCAAAAAACCATTGTCTCTGGTAATGCTTTTCAGTGGTCCTTCTGGCTCTCACCTCATTATCCCCTAGCTGTTTGGAGGTGTACTATTGACCAAGAGAGAAAAGGGATATGAAAGAACAGACTTTCCTCTGCAGTCACCCAGTCTGGGGGCCTGGGGGCACAGTGCTGAGCACAGGCAACAGGGAAGTGGGTCATTATTTTTTTCATATGCTCATCTGCATAGCAATTCCATTTTTCTCTAACCATCTGTGCCCAGTCACCTTCACCCTGCAGTCACTTGAACCTGAGGATGTTGTGGAAATTACTCCAATGATGACTGCATGGTTTAGTGGGGCAGGTACCCCTCTAGTCAGCTGGTATCTAGAAGCACTGTAAGAATATGTAAAATCTCCCCTCTGGAAAATAAGTAACTGGAAATTTGACATGTTTTCCTTTGGTTAATCCTGCCCTTAAATTTTAAATTTCTTTGTTATCTAAATCCATAGATTGCAGCTGTAGTCAAACATTGAAGCCATATTTTTCCTGTATTCAGGGAAAGTTACTGCTTGAATCTTAAGTGTATCTCAAATTGCTCAATGTAAATAACTCCAATGCCCAGGGAAAGAGTGGGATAGAGGAAAATTACACATCTGCCTAGTACTTTTCCATTTTCAACATTCTTTTATTTTTAGCTTGGACAAACCTTCATCTTAACCATAGATTAATGAATTATTTAAAATTATACATGGTTGAGGAGTGACCATTAACCAAGTCAGGTGAGCCAGTTGTTAGACCCAAAATATTTCCTGACTTAGTTTCTCTTACTAACTACACAGAGATGCATGGTTGTCCTTTTCATTACTCTGTCCTTGTAGGTAAGTTAATTTGCAAGGAATCCCAGATCAGCACTTATATAAGTAAATAAATTAATTACTTAATATTATTTATCAATTATAAATCTCATACACACCACATTTTGAGGAGATCAATAAATATATTCCATGGATAATACCCTCATTTTCAAAACTTTAGAATGCTACAGCTGACAGCAAAGACCACTTAGGGGCTAAAGAACATTAATCAGCATGACAGGCTTCATCCTGGTCAAGAAAACTTTCACTTCTACTTTAATCCACCTACTTTTTATTATTTCTCTTTTTTCTTTCTCCTTCTTAGGACTGCTAGTACAACTATGCTAATTAACACTAAGAGAACTTATGCAGGAAAGAGGCTTTTTTGAGGCTTTGATGAACTTCTATCCCTGCAGAAAGATGCAAAGGAATTACCTGTATATGCAACAGCTGGCTAACTCTTCTTTCCCCAAACTGAAATTCATATCCTTAGGTTGAGAGTCACTCCACTGATTCAGTAGTGGACATTGAAGCTTGAATCATGTGTATGTTTATTTTCATTTGCAAATGACTGTTTCGAAGGGAAGGAATGAATGTTTTTACCCTAGTATCTTGAAAATGATGAGTTGTGATTTAAAATATACATATATATATTTGACCAACTAAAGTTTTTTTACTTACATTTTATTTTCCAACATGTTATAGTGATCTCCATTAGATCTGGGATTGGTACACTGACCTTGAGTCCAACTTACTATTTATATCGTGATTGGTTCCCATATTCATGCAGGTGGAAACTAAATGTATAATAGTACTCATAATCAGACAAAATATAGATTGAGATAAAGCCTGACTTACAGTTAGAAGAACTGGAATTGTGATGGGCATTTGATGTTCAACTCACAGGTAGATTACAGTGGATGAGTTTAATACCATAAAAATAACTGGTCAGCTATAAGGACAGAATGAAAGGCAGAGTGGTGTGGATGACTCATTCTAAGGGAATGCCTAGTTATGGACTCTTTCACCCATTGTGTGCCACAGCTTTCTTTGTCAGTTTGATGAAGGCATTGGACCTATTCCAAGAATAATTAATGCATAAATTAAAAAATCCAGAATTTAGACTTCCACTTCTGGGAAGATGAAGTAGATCTGCTTTTTCCCCTTTTTTCCACTAAGTTTAACTAAAAGCCTTGAACATTACATGTAAAACAAACAGAAGACTCTGAAAGTTGTAGAGAGGAGGACAGACAAGTTGGTAACCTTAAGACTGATATAGTGGTGAGTTCCTGGGGTTTGTTTGTTTTTTCTCCCATTCACCTCATACTTGTAGGTGAAGAAGCCAGCAACTTAAAAACACCAACAGGTGGCCAGGCATAGTGGCTCACGCCCATAATCTCAGCATTTGGGGAGGCTGAGGCAGGTGGATCATCTGAGGTCAGGAGTTTGAGACCAGCCTGGCCAACATGGGGAAACCCATCTTTACTAAAAATACAAAAGTTCGCCAGGTATTGTGGTGAGTGCCTGTGATTCCAGCTACTCAGGAGGCTGAGGCAGGAGAATTGCTTGAACCCAGGAGGTGTAGGTTGCAGTGAGCCGAGATTGTGCCACTTGCACTCCAGCCTTGTTGACAGGGCAAGACTCCATTTAAAAAATAAATAAATAAAAACACAAACAGGTATAAAGAAAAATAAAACAAACAGTAGCAGCACCATCACCACCACCACCAACAACAAAAACAAGTCTCTTCAAAAGTCTGCTCTCTTTAGCCAAAATACCAGGAAATGAGCAGACCATAAGGCAGAAAACTTTTAGCCAATAACAATTCTACTCCAGCCAAACACCACAGAAAATACTGTGGGCCAGTCTTCACGCTGGCCAGAAAAGACTGAAGGGAGTGGAAGGCCTGCTCTGTTGGGTAGGTATAGTAAGGAGACTGGACCTCCACCTGTGCTGACAGTAACAAGGTATCCCTGCTTCTCTCCACTAGGGTTGTCTCCCCATTAGTAGAAAGCTAGTACTCTGAACCAATACCCAGCAATAAAAAGGCCACCCCACTGTAGTGTCAGTGGAGACAACAAGGGGAACAGTGATGAGGCACTCCATCCCTCCCAGACAGAGGATTATCAGCTGGAACAGCAAACCCTGCCCAGCAATGGGTCAATGGAGACCCTGCCCAGCAATGGTAGAGCCCATTCTTTTCAATGGGTCAATGGAGACCCAACAGAGAACCTTTACCTGGCAGTAAAGAGGCCCGATCCTTGCTCCCATGCTGAAGCAGTGTCAGAAGAAGCCAACTAAAATTGAAGGTTTAAAAAGGATTCAAAGTCTTCAAACATAAACCTCAAAATGTGTATGCTCCAGTTAGTTTTTACACAGAGAACCAGAAAAATCTTAACTGGAATTTTAAAAAATCAGTAAACATCAGTAGTAAGATGACAAAGATGTTAAATTAGCTGACATGATTTTTAAACAGACATTATAATATTGCTTCAATAAGCAGTTACTAACACACTTGAAACAAATGAAAAAATACAAACTCTCAGCAAAGGGCTACAAACCCTTAGCAACAACAACAACAACAACAAAAAGGTGCTTAAAAAAACCCCAATATCAAAGACATGGAATCAACCTAAATACCCATCAATGATAGACTGGATAAAGAAAATGTGGTACCTATTGTGAGGTTTGTTTCCGAGAATAAAATGAAGAAACTGAGGCCAGCACCAAAGTAATCCAATGCAAGGGAATTTATTCAGGCTCCTGGGTGAGGTTCTGCGATCCGGACAGGAGGGGCTAGAGAACTCGCACAGACTCCTCTCAGACAGGGGGTTTTATAGGGAGTGAAACAGCTCGATTGGTTGAGGGAGAGCAAGACTGCTATTGGGTAAGTTACAAGCCTTGACCTAGGACTTGGCTTGTTATTGGTTGGAATTACTTGCCCGGCTATTGGTTGTTAAGAC